>JAHKKF010379203.1:0-11368 GCA_019740295.1 Labeo calbasu | reverse complement strand
TCTGTTATCTAGCTATTTGTGTCTCTGGGTGAGTTCACACCATGTCGGAATTAATGTAACTTTGAGATAAAAAGCTTTTATGTACTTACAGAACTTGTAACTAATCTTATAAACTTCTAGTACCTGACTACTGCAGAAACATTCAAAGTGCTAGCAGCTTCAGCAGTAAAATGTATTAAAATGCAGTTGAATCTTACAATAATAAAATTATTACAACACAATTTAATATAACTAGCACAGAGTTGGAAAACTAAAGCTTAAAATTAGGTCTTGAAATGTAACTTGAAATGTTCTTTAATGCGATAATTGCATAAAGTTACTTTTATTGTTTATTATGTTTTTTATTGTGTGTTTTCTTGCTTTAACTGGGGCCTTCTGATTTTCTAGGCATCTGTAAGATTTAGTAGGAGCGCTATTGATTAAAGTTAAAAAATGTATATTTTTCTTAGACATGGTAGTCGTAATAACCATTCTGAGTTGCCAGATTGTGCCAGTTATCTATTATAAATTATCTAAGTTGCATGTTGCCATGAGCAACAGTGAAATATCCAGTTTAGAAGTCATTATACAAAAATACTTGACTGCTCAATTTTGTAATTGACCAATCAGACTCAGAAAGACATGAAAGTGTTGAAATGTAGTACAATAGCACTACACAGCGATTGGGTTGTTTTGATCAAGCAGTTGGGTTAAATGTGTAACCCAACCTTCTGGGTAGTTTTATTTAACTCAACTATTGCTTAAAAATGACTATATGACTGGTTTAAAATGAACCCAAAATAGATTGTAAATTAAAAATCAGACACATAATTATTAGAGGCATCAGCAATAATAAAAAGGTGAACATTTATTAATAAGCAATTAAATTTTTGTATTATTTAATTATTAATTTATTCATTCAGCTTATTCATTTATTATTCATTCATCTTATTTATTATTTATTGAACATATTAATAAATGTGAATTTCCAACCTGTTTTGCATTCAAGCAATAGTTGAGTTAGAAGGTTGGGTTAAACATTTAAAAAAGTTGGGTTATTTTTTTTAAACCCAAATGGATTCAGCTTGTTGGGTCATTTTATTGGGTTATTTTTAATATATATATATATTTAATATTAAGTTTTTCTGTAACTCAGCTGGTGGGTAAATTTTACTGTCAATACAAATCCCCTCACACACTTACCCCACGCTGTGTCAGTATAACCCAGTGTTGGGTAAACCAATTAAAAATTAATTTCTGTTCTGTTCTGAGAGAAAACATGACTGACGGGAACATTTCTGAATGAAAAAGGGGTAATCGGATGCCCCAGCATGTTGCTATGATTCTTTAGGGTCTTTATGAAAAGTGTATAACATACTTTGGTTAAAATTTCTCAATGGTAGTGTAAAACAACACCCTTTTTACCTAAAACAGTGCAGTTCACTGTGACCTTTTCTGTGTATGCTTTAAATGCTAATGAGCTCTGCTCACCCCACCCCTTAATTCTTGTGCACCCGCGCATTAATTCTTTCAAAAACAAAAGTAATCCTCTGCATCTTCAGCGGCACTGATGCTGGGAGTAAATGACGACTGCTATGTTCATTATTACATCCAACAACAAAGCATCTCAATCGCTTAGGAGACATTCTTGTCTACTCCTGCTCCGGCATCGAAACAATGGCGGATTGTTCACAGCTCACTCAGGGCGGGTCTGTGCTTAAACGCCAGTGTCAGTCAACAATCGTGGGAGGGGCCTGTGCAGAACTACGTCACTCTGCCAAGAATCTCAGAACAGCTTGATCTAAGAAAGTGATTAGTATTATTAGGGATTAAAAAAAAAAAGCACTGGGTGGATTTTTATCATTATAAGGTGGTTGTGTACACACACTGACAGCACCCACTTATGTTCAAACAACATGTAAAAGTGAATTTTGCATCCGATGACCCCTTTAAGGTTTGTATTACACTGTATTCCTATCAAATTATTACTGTATAAATAGGAAAACGTATGTAGTCCCATGTTTTTCCTTTTTTTCGTTTAAATGTAGGCCTAACGCAGCATTCACACTCAAATTGAACGACACACCAGTGCCACCATAGAAGTTTCACCTCCTACCAAATGAATGCGCTCAAACACATTATGAATTCGCTGTTAGATATAACATATTTTCCATGTGCTCCACAGACTATAGGAGCACTATTGATGTAGTGCGCTATTGCTGCAGCTGTGGTCGTGTTATGTGTTTGACGGGTTGAAATGCCTGAGATAAAGCTGTTTTTTTCTAGATTTCTCTAACAGATTTTAGAGTGCATTTTTGTTATTTAAAATGAAAAACCTTCAATATGTTGACTGACCCAGCACTGTGTCAAAAAACAACCCAGAAAATGGGTCAATGTATAAAACCCAACAAGCTGGGTCAAAATAACCCAGCATTTTTTTAGAGTGTAAGATTTCACTCTTTGCATCACTCCACATGGCTGTGCTCATTGCTTTTCAGACCAGTGTATGTGAGCATGGAGTGATTATAGCAAGCTTTAAACGGAAATGGGAAGTCTCATTCGCTCCGCTCCACTGATGTGGTGTTCCAGACCAGCTTTCAGTTTGTGTGCTGCTTCGTGACAGGCAAAACTTGATGCTTCAGCTTCTTTTGGCACTATTTTTGTTGGCAAGTCTGATATTAATGAACTAACCAGCCAGTTTTTTGTCTGAAACATATCGTGCCAACACAAATGCAAGTGCAATACTGCTTAATTAGATTGCGATGTGTACAGATCATTTAATAATAATAATAAAAAAAAATTCTTACCGAACTATCTTCCACTATTGGTGGTGGAGGCTCGTGGATAATCTGCAGAGAGAGAGAGAGAGAGAGAGAGAGAGAGAGAGAGCAGAGAAAAAGATAAACAACCTCACATGAGCCCACTCATGCTGGCATGGCAGACCACATGCTCTCCAAAGTAAAAAAAAAAAAAAGAAAGAAAGAAAAAAAAAAGTTTTTTCTTCCACTGACATGTCAAAGGACCCAAGTAATGTTTTCAGTGTGTGCCAGAAAATCAGGTTACACAAAAACACATGGCTAAGGAATTGCACTCCTCCCCTCCCCTCCCTGTTTTCAATGTGTTTACAAGCAAGTTTAAATGACCTAAAAATCTGGATGCCAGATCTAAACGCTAAAATCTAGGGCTCAGTGTTAAGCTTTTCCAGGTATGTGTCTTTTACAGAATTAAAACTGATTGTTTACTTGTCCAGAAGTCACTTGTACTACAAAAGTTTAGCAATGCAGTACATTACAGCTATTTGCAAAACAGCACAAGGCATCAGGAATACAAATAAGAAACGTATAATGATAATTATGCAAGATTCATTTGACCTTTACTGCCATGTGAGAGGAAAAAAGTTGTTTTCTAGCTCCGATTAATGTTGCAGTCACTGATCATTATAATTATTACAATTATTATTATCAATAAAAATCTAACAATGTCAATAAAAAACAAAATAATAGTTGATCATAATAAATCAGTATAGCAGTTGAATAATATTATATCATAATATTATATAATCTCTTTTACCACAAGCATAACTGAAACTATAGTGTTGGTTATATGATGTGACATGTAATATATAATTTAAAGGACATTTAGAAACATAATTTGATGAAGGTAGTAAAATGTTGCGTCATTGCTCAACTAGTGCTAAAGTATTAAAAAAGGATCTACATGCAAAACAATTGTGAAAGAGCACATTTTGTTATTGTTTTAAAACTCATCTGGAATTCTGGGAATCATGTGAAAAACATTTCAAGGACAGAGACATTAAAAATACCAGAGAATAGTAATTCTGGCTCTTTTGCTCTCAGTTTGGACTGAAGGGAACATTATTTGATTAATTGAGTGTTTTCATAAACATTTCTGTGGTCTCTTGCTGTGTTCTAGTCATGATGAAATGATCGTATTTACGAGTGAAAGCATCTGAACAACAACATAAAGTCCCAATTACCAGTGAGAAACGTTTTTTGAGCTCACACTTTCCGGGTTGTCAAAATTGACGGTTGAAGCAAATTGTTATCGAACATGTACACATTTCCTGTTTGGCTGATGAAGATCAGTGATTTAAATAATGCTCATTTAGCTGGTTTAAGATGCTTCATTGTTGAAAAAAAAAGAGCATATGCTTTTTAGGTATGTTTTGAAGCATGACAGCTGGTTTGAGCTGGTTTAAGCTGGTCATGTACTGATCCTAAGCTGGCCCTAAGCAACTAGCTCCTGCTCAGGACCGGCTCAGGACCAGCTTTAACCAGCTCATGACCAACAAAGGACCAGCTTTAACCAACTAAAGCCAGCTGTCATGCTTCAAAACGTACCTAACCAGCATATACTGATTTTTTTCAACAGGGTTGTGTAACAGATCTGCCTATCCAGTGGCTGAGATGGATAAAATACAGTTAAAGTAAAAATCAAACAATTAATGCATGTCAGTTGCACCTCATTTTGTTGCACTAGTGCTAAAAAGCTTCCTGTCATATTTGAGAAATAAAAAGAAAAGCTAAACTGGCCAACGCATCGAATTTTTTCCATTCAAAATCACTTCAACACACGTTGTAATTAAGATTTCTGAATTTATGGGCAGAAACTGCCAGAAAGGTCTTGAACACACGATATACTGGCTATCCTAAATGGTTTCATTCATTATAGGGGGAGAGTTCCAGTTTTGTCATGTCATAATGCTGCAAATGTGGCTCTGTACCTCCAGTAAAACGTTTGCATTACTCTACTTGGCAGTCAATAGATCTTAATGAAATTGAGAATGGGCACTTGTTGTTTCAAATGTCAAATCACAATTTCATTTTCTATGGTAACAAAGAATAACTTTCCCAAACAGAACCGTGCCTCCTTGAAGTTCCCGGAGAGATTTCAAGTGGCAGGCAGACAGAATTACCTTGTATAAACAGACAGGTCTTTTTCCGCTTTTGTAAAAATATTCATTCTTAGGGCATTTTGCCTAGCTGGTTTGAACTTGACCAACACACATGGTATTTAAGGTCTAAATGATCCTGTGTTAATAAATAAAGCCAAGCTATTTAAACACAGCAATAAGCTAGTGCTAATTTAGTCCATGTCCGCCAACAGCTGGTCTCTATGGAAAATGATCGTGTCTGAGTGGGATTTTAGCCGGTTTAGCTGGTTCAACCTTCCATGAACTTCAGCTCAACACTCCTCTAACATGGCAATGACTCATTTCTTCTCTTTTCCTGTTGTGCCTTTCCCAGGCAAATTCCAGACACATCTAGTTCTTCTGATATTCCTCAGCTGAACCTCACTGACAGACTGAATTATTATATGTTCCTCAGAAATCAAGAGAAAAGCCAGGCTTGGGTCTCAGGAAGTGTAAGAAGACACAATGTCCTGTGGCAAATATTTGCTCTCTGCAATATCTAGCATGAATGTCAAACTCAGTCCTGCAGAGTTGGACCCTGGTCCAACATACCACCTGAATTAGTTTTCAGGTAGTTCTGGAAGCCTTGATTAGCTGTCTGGAGCTGATTTATGGAGCTAAACTCTGAGGATAGTCACCCTCCAGGAGTAGGATTTGACACCTCTGATCTACAGAATAAATCTTTCACTGCTAGGAAAGAACAGGGGTGACCAATGCCTTCCTGCAGAATTTAGCTCCAACCTGCCTGGAAGTTCCTAGTGATCCCATGACTCTAATTTTCTGGTCCAGATGTGTTTATTCGGGGTTTGAGCTAAACCCTAGAACAGGGGTGCCCAAACTCGGTCCTGGAGGGCTGGTGTCCTCCAACCCCAATTAGACACACCTGAACCAGCTAATCAAGCTCTTACTAGGCATGCTAGAAACTATCAGGCAGGTGTAGTGAGGCAAGTTGGAGCTAAACTCTGCAGGAGATTGGCCCTCCAGGACCAAGTTTGGGCAACCCTGCCCTAGAAGATGGCCATCCAGGAGCAGAATTTGACACCTCAGGCTGGTCACCATCATTGTTACACTGTTCAAGCTAGTCTACCTGGACCATCTAACCAGCTTGTGCTAGTGTAACGGACACCAACAAGTAAGAGCTGTTTAGCACCTTTGCTAGAGTGCCCACCTCCACAAAAAGCTCCTTCATGGTCAGCAAAGACCTTGACGGGACAAGCCCTCAAGAACACTAATAAGACCACTGATAAGCCAGTCCCCTACTATGGCAGCTGGACATACTACAACTATTCCTTCTTACCTAATGCCGGAGTGATGCAATATCACAACGTGTTTGTTCATTTGGACAGAGGACTACTGGTCCCCCAACTGAGCCTGGTTTCTCCCAAGGTTTTTGTCCCCCTCCATTTCCGTCAACTGATGGAGTTTGGGTTCCTTGTCACTGTTGCCTTTGGCTAGCTTAGTTGGGGTTTAAAAGTCACTAAATATGCATAAGAGTGTAAGAGGGAGTGCACCGAAGGCCAGCTTGTAAGAGCTATGTACGTAAACTTCACCCCCCTGGCCTTCAGAGATATGCTAGTTACTGACTGCACCTAACTCCCAAGCTGATTGAAGGTACTGTCTTGCACAGCTTAACTCCAACCCTAATCAAACACACCAACATGTAGGTTTCTAGTGATCTTGAAGACATCGATTAGCTTGTTCAGGTGTGTTTGATTAGGGCTGGAGCTAAACTCTGCTGAACAGTGGCCCTTCAGAACCGAAGTTGCTGAGCCCTGATTTTGACCTACCCTTTTTCAAAGCTTTTTCTCCCCTCTGATTATCTCTAAGTTCTTATACTTAAACTTTCTTTGTGTAAAAAAAGGTTCCACATCTGCACTTCTTCTGGAAAAGCAATGAGAAAACTCGCTTCTGACTTTTGACCTTGAGAGTTCAAAGGTGTCGTCAGATCTAAGAGTTGTGGAACCAATTTGTCCACAAATCCCAGGTGGCCTTGACTCTGTGTGAGTCTAATATACTCAGTCAGGGCTTAACAAGTCATTACAGGACAAATAAGGCATGAAAGCTAACCCAACACAACCTGCATAGACTGCCCAGACACCACTGGAATTCAGGTTAGCAACAGAAAGGCTCATTACATGGTCAAAACAAACAAACCTGGAAGAAAGATCGTGGTAACAACCAAAGGTCACCCAGAATAAAGGTGCAAAGGTACAGCTTCCCTTTAAAGGAAACATCTTCTTTGCCCCATGTCCCTAGATGCAGAATGTCACATCTAAAATGTTTCTTTAGGTAATGGCGTTTGGCTCAAGTCTTCCTTGTGTGTTTTTATAATTATTGGAAAAATAGAACAGGAATCTGACAGGCTTGTCAGACATGAATCCCAATTGAACACATCAATCTTATACACTAGGTTTCACAGGAGTGCCGTTTTAGCCCAGTGTAAGCAAAACATCAGCCAACTGTAATTCTCACATATAGTGGTTAGATGTTCCAAGCATTGAGTGGTTTGTATAGTTGGAAAACTATGCGTAATGCATCTTCCTAAAATATATTCATTTAGAAATACACTTCAAGAGACAGGCAATAAGATATTAATATTTTATATTGGCGAAAACTTCAAATGTGCTCATGTTTCTGAAAGAGGAGTAGTCCTCCCCACATATACTGAAATGACCAAATCTTCAGTTAAATCTTCTTAATTTATTATTGGTCCATTCTTAGTTACTGATACCCCATGATATAAGAATTATGGCTACAGGTCATTCTTTGTACTTATGTAAAATAATGCATTTCAAATCTGTTGTACAGTTTTCTAACCATTAAATAAGACCACACAGAATCTGCACATTTTTTCCATACTGATTGTCTGACAGAATCTTGGAAATAGTTACAATCATGGTAAACTGTGCCACTGAAAGGGGGCGTTTGCACAAAACACATTTTTGCATTCTACTGCACTGCTTTCCCATTTGTTTTTCTATTTTAACACACACTGTGAGGACGTGTTTGACCTTTGAGCTGATGTATGACATATTTTATAGATACTAGCGCATTCTAAAAAGTGAGTTAAAATTACTTCAGTTTTTAAGAAAACATCTAGACCAGGGTTCTCCAAACTCTGTCCTGGAGGGTCAGTGTCCTGCAGAGTTTAGCTCCAACCCCAATTAAACACACCTCAACCAGCTAATCAATCTCTTACTAGGCATGATAGAAACTTTTAAAAAGGTGTGTTGAGGCAAGCTGTAAATAAACTCTGCAGGACATCGACCCTCTAGGACCGAGTTTGAAGACCCTATCTAGACATTTTTTCATTCCACCTCCCTGCGCCTCACATTTTTAAACACGCTTATTAGGCTATGTAGGTAATTAAAGGCTTACTATTATGATTTATATTGTTTATTAATAAATGTGCGACTAATAGTTGACTAATGCTTAAAATGAACGACTAGTCGACCAGAAAAATCTTTAGTCGAGGGCAATACTACTGCTAACACTTTATTTTGATGGGCCTACAGCATACACTACTGACTATAAGTAACCTTACAACTACAGTGCATGTCATCTTATTTGGCAACACTTTAGTATAGGGAACAATTCTCACTATTAACTAGTTACTTATTAGAATGCCTATTATCAGCATATTGGCTGTTTATTAGTATAAAGCACCTATTCTGCATGACCATATTTTACATCCCTAATTCTACCAATACCTGAACTTAACAACTAAACTTTTAATAAGCAGAAAATTAAGAGTTTATTGAGGCAAAAGCTGTAGTGTAGTTAATGATTTGTTAATAGCAATAATTGGACCTTATAATAAAGTGTGACCACTTATTCTACTATCCCTAACAGTCTACTAATATAGTAATACTCTAATGAGAGTTAGATGAAATACTGTAAACTATAACCCTCAGCTATAGCAGAAATGTGTATTCACACCACATCCCAAGAGACTGGGGGTGCATTTATTATTTAACGACATAACACTCTGAATAACTACCATAGTATGAGTCATAATTGAAAAAATAAACTATCTTGTAAAAACAGTTTCTTGAAATCTCAGCAACTTTGCTGCAAACCACACTAGTTCAACAATATACAAATGTCATTACTGACATCATGCAGGTGGTGAAGTAATAATAATTTGGATGGTTCCTGTAAATAATTAACATGGCATCTATTTCGACATTTGGTTTCTCTATTGTTTTACTTTATTTCCAGATGTTTGATTCCATTGTGGATTCTCTCTTACGTCATACTCCTTCACAGTTCCCCTGCAGACTTGAGTAAATGCGTATAAGCTCAAGTCCAAATGTCATACTAACAAAAAAAACAAAACAATGAGAGCTGTAGTTCCAACCACACAAGTTTGCAATGTGCTCCATGAATGTTTGTTGAAACTATGGTTTGAGGAAACACAGAATCGCTGAACCGTAACGATGGAACTTGTAATCATAGTTGGTACTTTTTAGAAACGCATCCAACGTTAGGAAATCCACTGAGTTTACTGCGTAATTCTGCAGATGCAGATTTTGTTCAGGTCTACATGTAAGTCCTAATATGTCACAGGACTTCTATTTGAGTAAACGCAAGTTTTTCCATGCAAGGACTCACCACAGTGCAGCAGAGAGGCCAAAACCACCAGAGGAGAGCCAGAATCAGCAGTAGCATCACTATCAGTAGTGCTATGGCCAGGATCGTACCATCAGACTGCAGGGAGGAACAAATATGAACACTTCTCTGAGTGGGACTGTGTTTTGTTATGACATGACATGCAGAAAAAACACTTGGGAAATGCAATGGAACAATAAGGTGATGTAATTCGCTCAATCTCCGGTTTAAACAATGCTTCCATCAAAGAGAGCTAGCTATGAAATAACAGATGATGCATGCTGAAAGGGATGGTTATTAAATGAGGGAATGAACTAAGCTACAAGTGATCTCACTGGGAGATCTCATAACCCATTGGCTTGTGGGAAGCTTTTGGATTTGTCTGGTGGGAAATGTATTGTGCTCTTCTAAAGAGCTTTGACTGGCACCGCTTTATAGGCATCAGACATTTCAGCAATCCTTTTAATACATTTTTTACCCTAATTTTGTTTTCCTTTGTTTGCACAAAAGTTCCCAGCCTGTAGAATCTTTTGTTTATGTCCCATTAACTAATTTTTCACAATAATTTGGCTACATTTTCAAAGGCTAAAACACTACAGCAATGACTGTTAGCTAGAGAATCATTTTGAGTAATATTGCTGCTTTAAGCCTTGTGATTAATGTTGGGGAGTAACTTAATTAAATTGATACTTTTATTCAGAAAGAGTGCATTAAAAAAATCAAAAGTGACATAGATGATTTTTCGAATGCTACATAAAATTTCTATTTCAAATAAATGCTGTTCTTCAGACTTTCCTTTGTCCTATTATTCCCTTTGTCAAACAACTTAAGGCTGGTCTGACTCGGGTTGCTATATGTTTCTTTCCGTTCTTTGAGCGGGTCAAAACTTTTGTACAACAAGACTTATAAAGTGTTTAAGCTGTGTATCACTAGCAAAGCTTAATAACTATCCTAGGACAACAAGCTAAAGCATGCTAGCAATGTGCTAATCATGTTAGCAACATGTTAAAACATAATATCAATCTGCAATATCATGATAGCAGCATGTAGCAACATGGCAATCGTGCTAGAACACTTTAGCAACATGCTAACAATGCACTAATCATGCTAGAAACGTGTTAGCAACATGGTAATCATGCTAGAAACATGTTAGCAACATGCTAGCAACACATAATCATGATATAAACATGATAGCAACATGTTAACAGAAAAAAGCATGATAACAACATGTTAATAACATGACAATCATTATAAAACATGCTAACAACATGCAAAGCATGCAGACATCATGCTAGTAATGCATAATCATGCTAGAAAGATGGTAGCAACATGTTACCACCATGTTAATCATGTTAGCAACATGTTAGTCATGCTAATGACATGCTTATCATGATAACAACATACTAGCAACATGGTAATCATGCTAGAAACACGCTAGCAACATGTTAACAAATGGATAATTGTGTTAACAACTTTCTAATTATGAAATAATATGCTAACAACATGCTAATCATGTAACATGCAATCGACACGTAATCAGGCTAGAACATACTAGCAACATGCAAACAACATGCTATTCATGCTAGTATCATACTAGCAACATGATGATTACCATGATAATCATACTAGAAACATGTTGGCAACATACTAACAAAATGCTAACCATGCTAACAACATTGCAATCATTCTAGAAACATGGTAGCAACATGGTAGAAACATGTTAGCAACATGCTAACAACACAGTAGTCATTCTAGGAACATACTAACAACATGTAAATCATGATAAAAATATGTTAACAACATTCTAATATGCTAATCATGCTATAGCTGTCATGCTATATAAAC
>JAHKKF010379197.1:0-22015 GCA_019740295.1 Labeo calbasu | reverse complement strand
GCATATGAGTCCCTCAGTTGTCCTCAGTGTGAAAAGATACATCTCAAAATCATACAGTCATTGTTGGAAAGGGTTGAAATACACAAAAATGCTGGAAAAACCAAAGAATTGGTGGGACCTGAAGGATTTTTCTGAACAACAGCAGGCAGTTTAACTGTTCAGGACAAACAAGGGACTCATGAACAACTATCAATAATCAACAAAAAACACAGCTGTGGATCATTCAGGTAAAAACACAGTATTAAGAATCAAAAGGTTGTAAACTTTTGAACAGGGTCAATTTTTATAAATTCAACTATTATTTTCTCTCGTGGACTATATGTAAACATCTTTTATGCACGCTTCAGTATGTGAGTAGAAAAAGAAACCGCGCATCTGCACCATTCAGTCACACAAAGACACACAGAACACGCAGGTTCGTATTTAAATATTTTTACGACTTAATATTCACAGACACTAGTCAATATCGCATTTTGATTTAAGTGTACGGACCTACTTTGATTTATTCATCTCAAATTGGGCAAATTCCGTGACATTCCGCGTTCTACAGTAAATTCTATTTTTATGAGTGGATTCCATGATTCCGTCCACGTTTTCTGCATCTGGGAATTCATATACTAATCCAGATGTGCAATTTACAGTGTATTTTTCAGTATGTTTTTATCATTTTTCATGAAAAAAGGAGGATACAAAAATAACACTAGACACCTTGAAAAGAATAAAAAAATTCCCTTTTGTGTTCCACAGAAAAAAACGTGTTGAGCGACTCTAGGGTGAGTAGATGCGTACAGCAGATGACAGGATTTTAATTTTGGGTGAATTATCCTTTTTAAGGAGGTCTAAAGACAAAAGATATTGATATCGCTTTATTTAATGACACTCACCTCATCAAATACTGAACAAGGTAAAGAGACTCTCGCAGTACTGGCGAACGGCCTCTTGAAGACATTGTTGCATTTGTTATCAGACCCTAACTTGATTGATATGAGCTGTCCTTGGATAAGCCTGAGGCAATATTCAGACACATTCTTTTCCCATGAAAACTTCTTTTCAATTAAAGCAGCACGAGCCAACAAAAGAAACAAGCGCAGATTAAACTAATATCACAAGTATACATTAATACCAGACGCTGTAACCTCCAAGGCACTTGCATGTTTGCACATGCTCTGTGCTTGCGTGTGTGAGTGTTTTATACTATATCTAAGAGTGAATGTGTCAGAGAGAGAAGGCGGATGGGTTGAAAGAGTAGAGGGAGGATGAGAGCGATCCCTCTTAAGACTCATTTTCACCCAGAACGCTTCTGAGACTCTTCAGAGGAAAAGGGAGAGGCAGCCATCGCGACGGTATGTGTAGGAGACGCCTCTCATCCTCCTTTCCCTCCCTCTTTTCACCGCTTCATCATGCCCTTCACTTTCTCGTCTGACAGAACACAGCAGATCCATCGTCATCCCCCTACTAGAGATCATTCTCACTCTTTACACACATTCACACACACAGACATGTGCACGGCCTTCACCGGTTATCCAGACTCTGACCCTGAGATCTGAGCTTCAAGAAGACAAAGGGTTGCGCAGATCTTCCAGCTCCCCCGTACAGACACATCGCCAGCTGTTCCAGTCCTGACTAAAGACTAAACATGGTAGATCACACAAACACGCCGTGGATGTGCCGACTGGGGCACAAGACCACAAGGTGCCCCAAAGAAGAGCAGCAGAGGTGACTAAAGCAGCCAGAAAGAAAAGACGACATCATGGATGCTTAACATTTTACCTCTGTAGCTGATGAATTTGTAAATGACAAATCACAAAGAGTTATGGAAGCCTATATCCACCACTGAATAATAAAAAAAAAAACTTTTTATCTTACAGTTCTGAATTTTGTGATATAAACTTGCAATTGCGAGTTATAAAGTCAGAACTGTGAGAAAAACAAGTTTGTATCTCACAATTCTGACTTTTTTTTCAGAAACGTGAGATATAAATCACAATTGCAAGTTATAAAGTCCAATTTTGAAGAAAAGAAAGACTTGATATGTTCTCAGAATTGCACTTTTATATCTCAAAATTCTGACTTAACTCGCAATTGCATGTTATAAAGTCAGAATTGCACAATTTTAAGGAGAAAAAACATCACAATTGTGAAATATAAATTTGCAATTGCGAGAAATAAAGTCAGAATTGTGAGAAAAACAAGTTTGTATCTCGCAATTATGACTTTTTTTCAGAAATGTTAGATATAAACTCACAATTGCTTTATAAAGTCCAATTTTGAGGGAAAAAAAAGACTGATATGTTCTTAGAATTGAGTTTATATCTCACAATTCTGACTTAACCCGCAATTGCATGTTATAAAGTCAGAATTATGCAATTCTAAGGGAAAAATAATAATAATAATAATAATAATAATAATAATAATAAAAATTAGTCTTGAGATATAATTGTGAGAAATAAAGTCAGAATTGTGAGAAAATTTTGTTTATGCAAGTTTATTTTTTGCAATTTAGACTTTTTTCCTCACAATTATGACTTTTTTTTTTTAGAAATGTGAGATATAAACTCGTAATTGCAAGTTATAAAGTCCAATTTTGATCTTTTAAAAAAATACTGTTTGAAGAAATTAATTTTATTCATTAAGGATGCATTCAACTGATCAAAAATGACTGTAAAGACATTTATTTATGTATTTATGATGAGCAGCATTAATTTTAATAATAAATTTCAAAAATTAAAAATCTTTGTTCAATCTTAAAAACAATCAGCACAACTGTTTTATAAATTGATAATTATAAGAAATGCTTCTTGAGTCCCAAATCAGAATATTAGAATGATTTTTGAAGGATCACGTGACACTGAACACAGAAATAATGGCTGCTGACCATTTGGTATGACAGGAAAATTACATTTTAAAATATATTAAAAGAGTTATTTTAAATTGTAATAATATTTTTCAGTTTTTAACATTTTTGATCAAATAAATACAGAATTTCTCAGCATAAAAGACATCTCTCAACAACACAACAAAAATTTAGTCCCAAACTACTGAATGCTAGTGTACATTGTAAGCGTATGTTAACCATTTTCTATATGAATGTTGTCAAGTGGAAGAGAAAAGCCCTTTATGGCTCTTATATAACTCTTATGACTTAATCACCATAAAAGCACATAAAAACAGACAACACAGTGAGCTACTGACTGGGAGCTGATGCAGACATCCAGAGGTTATACACACACACACACACACAAACTAAAACACTTCAGCAGTCTTCATCAGCCAGAACTGCTTCTACACCATTCGCTCCTCTCACTGATGTCATTTAGTGGTTTAAATATACAACAAACCCTTTCAAATAAAGCACCACCTCCGCCCATTCAAATCCTTTAAAAAACGCCACACCGGAACCTCATCTAAAAGAATTCACAAGCCAGACAAAAGACTTTTGTTCACATGCATTCACATTACTCAGCTGTGGTCAGATGTACATGTACGTATGTGCCACATCTGAGGTACAGGCACACAAAAACATATCTGCAGGATAGTAGAGAGGGAAAGAGGCAGGATTTGCTGTTGAAATGTTATCTTTCACCATTGTCGCACAGGCACAGAATAAAAAAGTAAATAAAAATACAGCGATGTGTGAGGGTGCCAGAGATAAGTATGGAGAACGTAGGGTGGGGGCGGTGAGGGCAGATGAAGTAGGTATGTTAAATATAAACCAGCTCACAGCTGGCAGCAGGAAAGAAAGGGGGTATTTTCAAGAGGCAGGGCATCACTGGAGCCCTCAGTGCCTCCGATAACATCCATGTTGAGAGAGAGACAGAGAGAGAAGTACAGAAGGGGGAAGAAGAGATGGGGGGAGACGAGGGAACGCAGACCGGGAAAGATACGCACAGAGATGCCGTTTACGAAGGAAGTATCACCACCCCTCGAACGCAAAAGTCACAACGGGATTTCTGATGGGAAAAATGTGTTCTTTTCAGATGAGAGGAAGATAAAGAGAGCACAGCCAAATGTCAAAGATGATAAATGAAGGAGTGCACGGAAACACCAGCATACTCTGATGTGCACGTCTAAGACGTGAACAAACAGAACATGTCTGTTTGCTCTCTTTAACAAAACCGCACAATGATAAAAGTTACACAAAAAGAACAACAAAGAGATTCAGATTTAAAGGGACAGTTCACCCATAAATGAACGTGTATGTAAATAAATAAGTTGTTAAAGTTCTAAAAGAAAACAAAAAGAAAACGATTACAAACAAAACTGGAATTTGAGCTTTCGAGATTTCAAAGAGGACACAAAATCATTTACATTTTTAATAAAAGTCTATGAAAAGTCTATTGAAATCTATAGCTTTGTATGACAAAGAGAACAAAATTTAAGTCTATATTCATAAATCAGTTACAACTGTATAACTGAGTCAGTGATTCATGGCCGAATCATTTTTGTGAACTGGATCAGTTGATTCATCAAAAAACATCAGACTCAAACAAACAATAAATTTACTAAACAGTCTAATTAATGAGTAATTTACATCCATTTTAGTAAAAAGTGCGCCCACAATGTTTTTTTTTTGAGTGAAAAACCTCCTCAAGTGAGCTTTTAACAGATACAACTGAAATGAGTCAGTGATTAATAAACAAATCACTTTTGTGAACTGGATCAACAGATTCATCAAAAATATCTGACTCAAACAAAAAACTGATTCACTAATCCGCCTAATTAATGACATATTTAGTTCCACGATTGTAAAAAGAGTACCCACAATGTTTAAAAATTCACTTTTCATACTTAATGGAAGGAATTCATACAGTAGTTGAGTAAATATAAAAAAAAAAAAAAATTTCTTCACTAATCAGCCATAATTTACCTTTATTATATTAAAAAGAGTGCCCACAATATTCAACAATTACAATTCATTTCTAGTACTCAACGAAAAAAAAGAAATTTATACAGTGAGTAAACAATGACAGAATATTCCTCTCTAGTGAGCTGTCACCAGCTGACTGCTGAATCACTGAATCAGTGATTCATGAACAAATGATTCAGAACAATTCTGTGATCTGAATAAATAGATTCAACAAAGAGATCTGACAAAACAAACAACTTATTCACCAATCAGTCCTAATGTACTTTCATAATATTCAAATGAACATCCACATGTTCAAAAATATACTTATTTAGTACTTTAGGAAGACAAACGGATCAAAATATAAGTCTATATTCACAACTGTTTCACTGAGTCAGTGATTCATGGACAAATCATTTTTGTGAACTGAATCAATAGATTCATCAAAAATATCTGACTCAAACAAACAATTAATTCACTAATCGGTCTAATTAATGACTCATGTACTTCAATTATAGTAAAAACAGCGCCCACAATGTTTAAAAATTCACTTTTTGTACTCAGTAGAAAGTAGTAGTGCTGGGTAAACAATTAATCGCGATTAACCGCATCCAAAATAAAAGTTTGTGTATATAATATGTGTGTGTGTACTGTGTATGTTTGTGTATATATCTGTGTATATATACACATACACACACACGCATGTATATATTTAAGAAAATATGTTATGTTTATATATTAAATATATTTATATATAATATAAATTACATGAACATAAACATATACATGCAAATACATGTAAATATTTTCAAAATACACTGCATGTGTGTGTCTTTATATATGCATAATATTACATACACAAAAAAACTTTTATTTTGGTTGCGATTAATCGTGATTAATCGTTGCCCAGTGGAAAGAAGTCATGCAGTAGTTGGGTAAATAATGTCTGGACCTTCTCCTCAAGTGAGCTTTTAACAGAAACAACTGAACTGAGTCAGTGATTCATGAACAAATCACTCAGACCAGTTTTGATTAAAAGATAAAAAAAAAAAAAAATCTGACTCAAACAAACATTTCCTTCACTAATCAGCCCTAATTTACCTCCATTATATTATAAAGGGTGCCTACAACATACAGTTTTGACACGGTGAGTAAATAAGACAGAATATTCCCCTCTAGTGAGCTGTCAACAGCTGACTGCTGAATCACTGAATCAGTGATTCATGAACAAATCATTCAGAACGGTTTTGCGATCTGGATTAATAGATTCATCAATAGGATCTGACAAAAACAAACAACATGTTCATCAATCAAACTTACTTTCAGTACTTATTTGGAAGAAAAAGACAAATAAATGACAGAAACTTCATTTTTGGGAGAAGTATCGCTTTAAGATTATGTGTGCGGATGCACGTACACAAACACCTACCATTAATTAGCGTCGTTATCTCCAGAGCCTCACTAAATCTAATTACAACTGGTTTGTCATTAACCGCGAATGATGGTAAGGAAACATTAATGAGAGCGACTCGCTTCAGAACACTGGTAAACCAACTAAATGAAACAGCCACTTTAGTTTGGGTCAATAGTTCAGCGGTTACAAAGCCAGTTCACCGGCTCTGAGCAGGGGAACAGAATGTCGAACAGGATTCTGTCGTCAGGATGTTAGGTATTGGTTTCACGACAATCATACTAATACAGCAAATATTTGATGATGACTTACTCAAACTGATAAAGCTTGCACCATTAGTGTGAAACATTAATGGCGTCTACGCTAGGCCTTGTCATAAATCAAAGCCAGCGGCACAGCCCTCGACAACACAACAACTAGCATAGCCGCAGTTTATCAGCAGCATTACGCGCAATTTGTGAATTAGCAGGGTTAACGGACATTACAGCGAGCCGGGGCCCGTCTCGTCCGACGTGTGCCAGGATGAGGTCTGTCTGCGTGTGTATGTGGATGACTGTAGATAATTTTAATATCAGGCTGGTGTGGATTGCTGATAGTGTTTTAAGGCAGGGCCCTGTGGACTGAGCACTGGTAGTACCTATCTGTAATTAGTAACCATTCTCTATCGCTGATAAGATAAACTCACCCTGACCTTTTCCATTTGGTCGCCATGGTAACGGGCCCTCTACCCCCCCTCTTGATATTATTTTAGTGATTAAACAGCAAATAGCAGGGAGATGGAAGAAACCGATAGGGATGATTAATAATGGTGTTTGGTTGAAGTGAATGTATGTGAGCGTGTGCGTGAGGGGGGCCGCCGGTGTCAGAGAGGAGTGTGAATAGGCTTGGCTTGGCTTTTTTGCTGTGAATAATGGAAATTTAAGATGAGGCAATAGGAAATAAAAGCACGGGGCGAGAGCGATAGATGTCTCGTTTCTTTCTTTTCCCTTTTTTTCAGACGAAACACTTTCACAGGGAAGAGAATATTAATGCGTCTGTCTCTTTCCTCCCTACCCAGCCAAGCCCTTTACCCACAATCCCCTCATTCTCATCATTCAACTCTTAAGACTTATCGCTCTTCTGATTAATAAGAACTCCTGCACTTCAGTACCCCACTGACTGTAATAGTTTTTCCTATTAATGTGAGAACATGCCATAATCCATAACAGCACTTCGGCACATATACGTATGAAATTCGTTCCATGTGATAACTAGATTTTGTAAACACTTGCGTGACGGCGACAGGATAAGGACGTTGAATACCTTTCAAAAGATTTCAAGAACATTAAATATAAATGCAAAGGAAGCAACAATATAAACATTCTGGCCGATACTGATAAGCCAGCAGTTATTTTCTTGTTATGACCTATAATTGATAAACGACTGATATTTTATCATCATAATATTTTATTATTTGAAATTAATAATATCTTTTTTTTTTTTTTTATGAAATTGAAATCAATACAAGTTTGGAATCAGTGAGATTTTTAATGTTTTTTTACAGAAGTTGGCATTAAAGGCTGCACTTATTTGATCAAAAATACAGAAAAAACAGTAATATTGTGAAATATTATTTCAAAGTATAATAGCTGTTTTCTATGTGAATATATATTAAAATGTAATTTATTCCTGAGATGCAAAGCTGACTTTTCAGCATCTTTACTCCAGTCTTAAGTGTCACATAATCCTTTAAAAATCATTGTAATATGTTGATTTATTATCAATATTGGAAACAGTTGTGCTGCTTAATATTTTGTTGGAACCTGTGACACTTTTTTTTCCAGAAGTCTTTAATGAATAAAAAGTTAAAAAGAACGGTATTTATTTAAAATATACATTTGTAACAATATAAGAAAAAATTTATTCTTTTTTTTTTTTTTTTTTTTAATAAATTACTACTTTTATTCAGCATGGATGTATTAAATTGCTAAAAAATTATAGAAAAGACTTATTGTTAGAAAAGATTTCTATTTTTCAAAAATGCTCTTTTTAGCTTTTTATTAAATGCTGAAAAAAAAAAGAATCACAGGTTCCAAAAAACAACCATTTCCAATGCTGATAATAAAAGTAATAAATCAGCATATTAGAATGATTTCTGAAGATCATATGACACTTAAGATCGGAGTAATGGCTGAAAGAAAATTCAGCTTTGCATCAGAAGAATAAACTGTATTTTAAAATATATTTAAATTAGTGCTGGCAAATGATTAATCGCGATTAATCGCATACAAAATAAAAGTTTGAGTTTGCCTAATATAAGTGTGTGTGTACTGTGTGTAATTATTATGTATATATAAATACAAAAAAAAAGATAAATATGTTGTGTACAAAATATTTTTATTTACATATAATATAAATTCTATAAAAATTATAATAAATACATATATTTGTAAATATTTCTTACATATATACATGAACGTGTTTGTATTAATATATACATAATTAATAACACATATATATTAGGAAAACTCAAACTTTTATTTTAATTAAAACAGAAAACCATTATTTTAAACTGTAATAATATTTCACAATATTACACTTTTTAATGCATTTTTTATTTATTTTTTACAATACATAAAATTTTACTTAGACTTTAATATAGGGCATCCCTAATCAAAGTGTTTAAAAAATTAAATTAAGTTTGTTTTGTGGTAAAACACTATGCAAATAATCAAGACAAATATCAGATTAAATTCTAATTGCTTTTCTGGTCAGTTAAAAGATACTGATCAACAATGAACTTTATGAAAAGGATTAAAAAAAAAAAAAAAAATGCTGTCCAAGCCCTGAAATTTAGCATATACAACAACCAAGTAATAGAACAACCATATTACTTCATAAATTCTCCACACTAAAACCAGTACATACACTTCAGTTTTCAGGCAGGGCCAAAGCTTTCACTCAGCAACCTCTGAGAGTGCATTTGCATAAAAAGGAAAGAGCAACCGTGCATGCAAACCGGGCCCAGTTGACTGAAAGGTCACGGGCCAAACAAGAGCAGGGCCTGACAGCTCGTATCAGGCTGATCTCTGTTCTGATAGGAACTACGGGACACCTTCGCAAACTACGGCCGGGGGAAAGCTCACAGACCTCACACAAACTCTCTGACGACACCGCCGTAGATTCATACGATAGCACGCATTTTGTCGGACACAAGCCTGTGTGGCTAAACTGACATCTTTACAAGCACTGACCCTTTCTGGCTTTCTGGAATGTGGCTGTCATCAAAGATTTTGGGCAATCTGATGAAGGTTAGCCATTCCGAGATATTACAGAGATAGACTTTCTACCATATCTGCTGAAAGGAATGCCTGGCCTCTCTAAACGGATAATGGATCCCATACTCTGACAGAAGAACTGAAGAACATCCATGCTGTCAATGACGAAATGAGAACAGACACCTGTGTTTAAGACTTCTAGAGTAAACTTGGATTTAACACTGCAGTGCTAAAGTAAGCGTTCTTAAAACAGGGCCACAGGACACACTCGCACACACACGTCTGTGCTGTAAGTCTGCTCTATTGCTTGAGTAAGCGAATTAGCCTCAGCAATGGCTGAGGAGGCAATAAGGCAACAGAAAAAAAAGGGATAATCTTTTATCTCACATCCCTCCCCACTGATTTTTATAGTCCATATCACTTGCCTGACAGTTGATGTTCCACTTTTCTTTTTCATTATTTATTTATCTATTTTTGCTTTGTGTGAATTCAGCTAAAATACTTCTAAAGCCCTTAATGGTGCTATCGGGAGCCGGGATCTGCTGGCATGCGCTGCTTTTCGTTGGAGATATTTGCCGGGCCGACCCTAAAGAAACGGGACATTATCAAATGTCTAACGAGACTGACACGGCCAATTATTGACAAATTATTCCTTCAGAGCGCGCCCGACTCCCTTGATGAGCAAAGACTTCCTTGATGAGCGCGTAGTCCCCCCTCTGTCCTCTGGGCCCGGGGACTGACGCCTATCAGATTCTATTAAACGCTCTGCACTTCTGCGAACAAAGCTACCCGCGCCCTGCGTCACATTAGCTTCCATTATACGCTCATGAACTTTGTCACGATCACAATGGTATACCCGTCTTTTAAGAGCTTTTAAGACTGAGAATTCCTTTCTATTTATCAGGAGACTTAAAGATGACTTCGCACGAGGACGGAACGAGAGGCGCGCTTTTAAAAAAGTCTGTCGGGGACCAATTCAGATGAGAGTGGGAGAATTTACGAAGCATGAATTGTATACACTTTTAGCGCTGTTTATATGCACCAACTTTTTGGTTGTTTTAAGGCAAGAATCACTAAATAAGCCGCAAACACAGCCAAAAAAAAAAAACCTTTCCACTGCAATCCAGGCCCTAGTTTTCCTAAAATTAGGTATGCCTGCAATAAAAACAAAGACAATTTATTAATTTAAATAACCAGTTTCGAAAAGGCGCACTGTTAAAAAAAAATCCATCAGGGACCAATTCAGAAGAGAGTGTGAGAATTTACAAAGCATGAATTGTATCCACTTTTAGCACTGTTTATTTGCACCAACTTTTTGAGCATGAAACACTAAATAAATAGGCTGCAAACCCAGCCAAAAAATTAAATTAAATTAAATTAAATTAAATTAAAATTAAATTAAATTAAATTAAATTAAATTAAATTAAATTAAATTAAATTAAATTAAATTAAAAATAAAAATTCCACAGGCCCAAGTTTTTAGGTATGTTTGCAATAAAAACAAAGACAATTAATTAATTTAAATAACCAATTTCGCAACTGGGGATGCACTGATACTATTAATTTATTATATACCTTAATATAACTACGTTATGGTAGATAAATGACAGATAAATTGCCAATATTAAAATTCTATATTATTTTATTTAAATAGAATGAAAAATAAAACACTTAAACTAAAACCAATTTGTGTGCATTAAGGCATCACAGCATTATAATGTACAGTATGAAAATGGATAATCAAATTTGCTAAAACTTTCATTTAGGTGTTATTAATTTATTAGTATTTTTCAATTTAGGTTAGCATTAGATGACAGTGAAGGTCATCTAAATGTAAATATAGGAGAAATGCACATACACAATTAAACATCAAATACTGATTAAAAAAAATAATAATAATAATAAAATAACATTTTTAAACCTTAATTTCAAGTGATCAGTAGATGACTAATAGCAGTGCTGTTGGTCGATAAAAAAAAAAAAACTGAACTAATTAAATCGCTTTTTTTCTGAAAATATTTGCGATTAATCCCACTTAACATTAAGTTTTTAAATACACTTTTATATTGCAATAATTTCACATTCATTTTCAAATTAATGTAGAAACAACAGAAAGACGGTATTTTTTTTAATATTTCTTAAATACATTTTTTTTTTATTAAAGGCGAATATCACTTTTACCAATATTACTGTTTTTTTCCCTTAATATTTAACCACTGACTATGGCCATTCAGCATTACAGTATAATTGAGAGCTACCAATTTGAATATTTACTGGAGCTTAAACTGAGCTTTTAACAATCTTCACATGTGAACCTATTATTTACCGGTGCCCTTCAGCAAGTAGGAAATATACAGAAATTGAATAAAGTTGTGAAACTCTAAATATTAAATTAAATACAGATGAATCCCTAAAGCTACAAAAGTTATTAATTTCCTCTTTTTTCTTTTGTTCTTTGATTAACAGACATCACAGCAGCTGGGTTATTACGTAATTTGGCTGCTATTACTTTAAGAGCTCCCACTGCTGAACGTGACGCGAATCTGACACGCACGCTTGTAATTTAATTTGCGCTTAAATATGAAATGATACAAGCTACAGCGTGCGCCACTGCATTTGTGCATGCAATTGAAGTCTGTATAATGGCTCACAGGACATATAATGGCTCTACTGACATATGACCTGACAACATCTCATCTGATCGCACTTCACTGTTGTTCTGCTGAACTCCCTCGTAGCACCTTTCCCACACTCGTTTGACTAGTGCCTGGCGCTGAAGTGAAGTTGGAGTGCGTGTCTGAAAAGTCTCCACTTTGATATGGTCGTAAAGACATTCTGCGACTAAACAAATGCACTTCTTATCAAGAAAAACAAAGAATCAGAAGCTTTTTTACCGCCGTTAAACTGGAAAAATTAATCACTACTACAAGATAATCAAAATTTCAAAAATTGGGGAAATGAGCATCACAATAAAATTTCCAATATCAATAAATTAAAAAACAAAAGTCCATGTATAGGCTGATTTGAACTAGACTGAAGGTGATTAGCGAATAACACACCGGTTTTTTCGTTGACGAAACGTCGCTCATCTCTCCCAAGACTGAGCTATTTTTGTCACACCACAACAAATCTTGAGTAAAGACTCAGAAAAGCTATTAGCCTGAAATTTGAACTCTAAGCACTTAATATCTGTCAGGAAAATAATGCTTTATCGGCTATTTGCACTGTGCACTTCTAAGTACTCGTTCTTATCAAATGCATCGTCATCAGGGGACTTTGAGGCATGACACACGGACTGATAGATGGGAGTAGCTGATGTGCTGGCTTTGGGCAGACAGGTCACTGCAATGATGGGCCAGAGGACAGTGCTGGGGCAGGACACTCTGTGCGCTTGGTCTGGGTCCAGTTCTGCAGTTGTTTGTGGGATTGGGGACTGGATATGAGAAGCCGATTCTTAACAAGCACAAAATAATTGGTTAGTTAATGACAGAGGACAGCAAAGCAGTCACTCTAGATGACATCCAGCTGTCCTCTGTAAACTTTCTCATGCTAGTTTATTAGTGGCAGAGATAAGGACTTTTAATCTCCAGCTAAGACTATCTCAATGCTAAGACAGCAACTTTATCATCAAGATATGGTGACATAAGTTGAATTAAAATTAGCGCTGGATGATATAATTGAAACAATTAATTCTACAGATTTTTCAACCTTCATTTGAATTGGAAAAATCAATATTCATGTCTTAAAAGGTTTGTTAAGGGCTTTTCATAGTAAAATATACTAGTACTGACCTGAATAAAGACATTTACATATAGTCCACAAGAGAAAATAATAGTTGAATTTATAAAAAACGACCCTGTTTAAAAATTTGCATACATTGACTCTTAACACTGTGTTGTTACCTGAATGATCCACATCTGTTTTTTTTGTTGTTGTTTGTTTGTTTGTTTAGTGATAGTTGTTTGTGAGTCCCTTGTCTGTCCTGAACAGTCCCACATATTCTGTGGTTTTTCAGCATTTTTGTGTATTTGAATCCTTTCCAACAATGACTATATGATTATAAGATCCATCTTTTCACACTGAGGACAACTATTACAGAAGGTTTAAACACTCACTGATGCTCCAGAAGGAAACACAATGCCTCAAGAGCCGGGTGAAAACTTTTTGAATTTGAAAATCAGGGTAAAATTATTTTTTTTGTATTCTAGGAAAGATGAAAGTGTCTTCTGTAGCTTCTGAAAGTGAGTACTAAATGAAAAAAAAACATGATATTTAGGCAAAATAAGAAAAATGTACACATCTCCATTCTGTTCAAAAGTTTTCACGCCCCATCTCTTAATGCATCGTTTTTCCTTCTGGAGCATCAGTGAGTGTTTGAACCTTCTGTAATAGTTGCAAATGAGTCCCTCAGTTGCCCTCAGTGTGAAAAGATAGATCTCAAAATCATACTGTCATTGCTTTTAGCACAAAAATGCTAAAACAAACAAACAAACAAACAAACTGTGGATCATTCAGGTAACAACACAGTATTAAGAACCAAGTGTATGTATGTAAACTTTTGAATGGGGTAATTTTTATTAATTATTTTCTCTTGTGGACTATATGTAAATGCCTTTATGTGAAATATTTTATTCAGGTCAATACTAAATAAAAAATAACGCGCATTTTGTAATTTGGTAAAATAACTAACATTTTGCAGACTCTGCAAGGAGTATGTAAACTTTTGACCTCAACTTTACAAAGAGCACATCAAGTAACGTTTGAGTTCACACATTTTATTTTTAATGTTTATTATTTATTAATAATTTTTATAATTACATGCATAATTTAATAACATACAACAATAATTTTTCGAATTTTCTGTCAGGGACAGAGTGCATAATTCTGTGGTTAATAAACAGTACTTCTTGTTAACCATTTATATGTCTTATAAGTAATAATTTTAACTCTATTTTGGCTTAGATCAAAGTATTATAAGACTATCATATTGTAACATCAGTACTACGTATTGAACCAATTTGTGACATGAGTGTATTGTTACACCCCTGTATGTTTGTGCATAAAATTCAGGATTTTTGGACTGAAAGCACTTGCGAAAGAAGGAAGGAGAGAAATGAAAACGAAAGCAGGAATGTCTGCGCAATAGCAGGGTCTCGACCTCTAACCTGGCGACTGGCGTGGGGTGCCAACATTTTCCTTTCTCTCCCTCCTTTCATGTGCGGCCCCCTTCATGGTCCCTGCCAAGTCCACATCCTCTCTAACGAGGGTGTAGTTTCTTAACATTCATCATCGCTGAACTCTGAAACTTTATCAGCTCCGGAGCACGGCGCCATGGCCCCGGCCCGGCTCGCTCCAGCTCTCAGATAGGGCCGATAACACACTGATAGATTACAGCAGATTGTTTTACTTCAGGGGACACTGCTGCCTCTAATACTAATACTTAGACAAGACTCACTGCTTACGGAGGGAGAACAGAGAGAGAGGGAGGGATAGACGGCACAAAGAGGAAAGGGCAAAGGAGCCAAGTGTGCGCGCGTACGCGTGGGTGTGTGTGCAAGTAAGGGATATTCACGAGGAGATTGCGATCAAAATGGGCTCTAACAGTAGCACAGGTTTAAAATGACAGTTTTCGTAGAGATTATACATTCCTTTCACTCCACAATCTGATTTAATAATGCTCAGTATCACAGAAACTCAAATGCTGCATATTGCCTTTGTGTGCCACTTCTCAACATTAAAAAAGTGCTGAAGTATGTTTCAGACTTAGAAGCATAATATAGAAAGTACATACAATACGTAAGGCATTAAGCAAAGACGCTGACTGAAATTATACAGCTGCACGCAGTTTAAACCTATGAATAAGCCTTAATTGACGTGTACATGTTGCATCTGACAGAATGATCATGTTGCATCTGAACACCATTATTTGAATGTGTTTTTCCCCACAATGTGCTGTTTTACTCATTTGTAAAAACAAAACTCCGATTGGTCACTTAACATGCCATTTAGAGGTTTCTGTCTGTTAAAGTGGGTGGTTCTCAGAATAAGCAGCAAGCAAAAATGAATAAAAACAGTCTTGTTTAAAAGCCGACAAAAATGTACATACGTGGGAAAAAAGTGCATATCAAACTTCCTCATTTTATCACACATGCTTAGATGCAAACAAATATACACTTGAATCTTCTCCCACACAGGCCGCTCTCACAAACAACAGCCTGAGGCACAAAGACGAGAGGAAATCTGAAGCGTCCGGGCGGGCGCAGGACTGGAGTACCACCTGACCTTCAGCTAAAAAAAAAACAGGGTCAAGTGTAAATCACAAGGACTCCGCAGAAAGACTCCTGACTGGACCACACTGTGATAGAACATTATTGAACCCAAGGTATAAATAAATAAAGTTACTTTATTTGTTCCAAACTGCTCATAAATGTAAGGTTCTGAATATCAGTTGAATATGAATTGACAGTCCAAGAAAACTACAACAAGGCAAAGAAATAATCCATAACGGGGACAGTTCACCCCCCCAAAAAATTAATGCTGTTATTAACCACCATTCATTGCAAAAACACTACTGACAAAATTTGGGGGTCAGAAAGATTTTTCTAAAGACTGAGACTGCCATTAAAGGAATACATTTTAAAGGAATAGTCCACCCAAAAATGTCATGTTGTTCCAAACCTGTAAGACCTTCACTCACCTTCGAAACACAAATGATGATTTTTTTTTAATGAAATCCGAGAGTTTTCTGACCCTGCATAGACAGCAACGTTACAACGTTGCGTTGCAAGACCCAAAAAGGTAGTAAGGACACTGATAAAATAGTCCAGTAACATCAGCAGTTCAAGTGTAATTTTATGAAGCTAGGAGAATACTTTTTGTGCGCAAAGAAAACAAAAAGTAACGACTTTATGAAAATATTTTAATAGGGCTGTCGAATCAATAAGAGTACTCAATTGATACTCAAAAAAAAATCCTCGAGTAACCGCCAAAATTGCACATTCCACAGACGAGAATCCATGAAATGCATAATCAGACCGTTTTCCAAGGCCACATGATATATTAAATCCATTTAAAAATCATAATAAAACATAATGCTATTGTGAATTCACAAATGCTAAGATTCAATTATATAAATATATGCGTTGCAGGTTTAATATATTTGCTTCATTTACATGTGTGGACCATCTCAAACTCATTTCTGCGTATTCCTGTGAGTTTGGGTCTGGGAACGCAACGTGCGCCATTTCATCAGATTTGTAAAGTAAACCATTTATAAATCTATGCAAACACAGGAGAATACATCAATATCTTTCTCAATATGCTAACAGTTCAAAATAAAAAAAGCTTAAACCCTCGCTCTGAGTTTACACGTTTTGATGTCCACGTATTCAAGAAATGACAGTGGCTGTAGAATTTGTCATAAAGTGGCCTAATATTAAAGATTAAGTGGACATTTGAATTAAATGTTGTTTAGTCAACAATAAACAAGGTTTAGATTGCGTTGTAAAGTGTAAAAACAATCGCCAGGCCATTGGCGCTCACTGCAGTCATTTATGAAAATGCGTAATGTACATTAGCTCTATTGTTTATAATACATTAACAGTTTTGTTTAATAAAACCATACGATTTCTTTCTTTTGATACTATTTTTGAAATAATTATTATTGCCTTATTGCAATTATATATGTATTTTAAGACTATTGTTCGCTTAGGTATATAAAAAAAGTAATTATATTTTTCCAGGTACTCGATTAATCGTCAGGATAATCAGCTGATTACTCGATTACCAAAATAATCGTTAGAGACAGCCCTATAATTTAATGATGTGCTTACTACCTTTCTAGACCAGGGAACATTTCAGTTGCGTTGCTGTCTATGGAGGGTCAGAAAGCTCTCAGATTTTATCAAAAAATTGTGTTCTGAAGATGAATAAAGGTTTTACAACCTTACGACATGAGGGTGAGCACTTAATAACAGAATTTTCATTTTTGGGTGAACTATCCCTTTAAAAACTTCTAGTGAACTGCATAACATCATTTTTCGGTTTCATTTTGGGATGAACTGTCCCTTTAAGACGCACACGTTTAGTCATAATACAACTTTCGAAGTGAACAAATTTAACATGATTATTAGCCACTGAACTAAGCCCGCCAAAACAGGTCTATAAACGTAAAGCAGGGTCAATTACATGTAACATCTCCTTCCTTCTCTTTTTGCTGGAAGTGAACTGCACTGCACCCTAACGATCATCCAATCAGCTGTCCTCAACAACAGCAGACGCCTGTCGCCCACTGCAACACGCCTGTCCACTGTGTTCGGCCTCTTTATTTGGGTCAGACTGAGGTTAGCCTTATCAGAGCCCAGCAGCTCTAAAAACGCTGAGGTGTGTGTGTGTTATGAAGGTATGTGTGTCTGCTGAGAAACAGCCTAGAAAGAGTTAACCCAGGCCTAATCACTCACTCTTTGACAGATATAGAGAGAAACAGCCATACAAACTGATCTTTTCATGCTTTCCTCTTTTAAAAAAATAATAATCCTGCAAAACAACTGCCATCGGAAAAAACCTAATAGCCCTGTATATTCTTAATTTTTGCATCAACCGCTTTATCAGCAGGCCCCATGAATAATCCGTACGGTAATTTCTTTTCTTTCTCCCTTTTTGTTCCTGGCATTTTGGTAGAGAGAGATAAGGCATAAAAAACAACAGAAGGGCTAAGAGAGTGAAAAAGACAGATAGATAACATTGATATCAACTCCTACACAACGCAGTCATTCCCTTATCAGAGCTTTTTATCGTGCTTTCGTTATTTTTTCTTCTTCTTCGCCTCCACTCCCTGTTCTTTGTAGCCCAACTGAAAAAAAAAGGTCTACTGCCCTTAAAAATCTAGGCAAGGTTTTGGTATCAAATTAACCTTATGCAGGCTTTTTACAGGCTTGCTAATGTGAATAATTCAGCACGCAGGGACACACGGCTGGAGACACTCTGCGAGCGCGGCCGTGTCAGAGGGAGCGTTAAGATTTTAGGAGCAAAAGCAAACTCTCAAACATTTTTTCTTTTAAATTTCCGTTTTGATTCCTAGACCAAATGCTGGGAAACAAACAGACATGTTCAGATGCAAACTAATAATTTCAAACGCGCTCATACTCCCACAGAAAGTAAAAAGCCTTTCTAATCTATCAAGGTCAGTTACAGTGCCCTGAACAAATACTGCGTTGTTTAAGGGAGCAGTTTAAGTGAGCTCTCTATGTAAGCAGAGAACGGACGCTTAGACAGAAAGACAGGAAGATAGAAGGACAGATAGTCAGTTAGACGGTACAACAGACAGAATTTCAACAGCAATCGGCCCAAACTTCCGGTATTAAGTGATTGAAAAACGACAGTGAATGCAAGAGAAAGACCCCAGAAACATTCTGTTGGGGTTATTTAGAAGACTACAGAGATTTCAGTCTCAACAGGTGGATAAACTCATTTCAGTGAGGTAAATAATATGCTCATTGTGTCAGTGACATCAGCTGTGCACTACTGTTCAAAGGCCTTTATTGAAGAAATTAATATTTTTATTTCAAAGGGATGCATTACATTGACCAGAAGTGACAGCAAAAAGTTCTCTTAGGTTTTCTTAAGTAAAAATGTTTGTGGTTTCCACAAAAATGTACAGCTGTTTTTAACATTGTTAATAATAAGAAATGCTTTGTAAGCATTAAGTCAGCATATTACAATGATTTTTGAAGGATCGTGTGACACTACAGACTGTTTCCTAGAACAAACGCAAGGGGAAAATATATAATTAACATAAATGCTTTTAAACACTACCAGTCAAAAGTTTTTGAACAGTAAGATTTTGAATGTTTTTAAAGAATTCTCTTCTGCTCACCAAGCAAAAACAGTACAATTTTGAAATAGGTTTACTACTTAAAATAACTGCTTTCTATTTGAATATATTTTAAAATTTAATTTATTCCTGTGATCGAAGCTAAATTTTCAGCATCATTACTCCAGATCCTTCAGAATCATTTCTAATATGCTGATTTGCTGTTAATGAAACATTTATTATTATTATTATCAATATTTAAAACAGCTGAGTACAGTTTTTCAGCATTTCTTGATGAATAGAAAGATCCAAAGATCAGGATTTATGTGAAATAAAAAGCTTTTGTAACATTATACACTATAGAAATAAACTCCAGAAATTAATACTTTTATTAAGCAAGGATGCTTTAAATTGATCAAAAGTGATGATAAAGACATTTATAATGTTACAAAAGATTTCTATTTCAGATAAATGCTGTTCTTCTAGATGTTTTATTCATCAAAGACACCTGAAAAAAATTCAACTCAGCTTAATATTTTCTGAGCAGCAAATTAGAATATTATAATGATTTTCGAAGGATCATCTGACTGGAGTAATGATGCTAAAAACTCAGCTTTGAAATCATAGGAATAAATCAAATTTTAAAATACATTCAAATAGAAAAATATATTTAATTTTAAATAATAAAAAATATTGCAGAATTTTACTGTTTTTGCTGTACTTTGGATCAAATAAACGCAGGCTTGGTGAGCAGAAGAGACTTCTTTGAAAACAATAAAAATCGTTTGACTGGTAGTGTATATTTATATAAAAATATTAAAAACCAAATTACATGCATGTGTGTATATACACATGTACACTACATATAATTTTCAAATTGATTTAAATGTATGTAATATTTAGGTTTAAAATTAAATTACACTTTCTAACATAGCATTATTTTACATTTTTATAAGATATGATTTATTAACATTTTTGAAGTTTTCGCCAAACTGTTCCCCCACATTAATAACTGATTAGTTCACTTCCAGAATAAAAAATTCCCTGTTAATTTACTCACCCCATGTAATTCAAGATGTCTTTCTTCCTTCAGTCAAAACGAAATTAAGGTTTCTGAGGAAAACATTCCAGTATTTTTCTCCACATAGTGGACTTCCATGGGGATCAACGAGTTGAAGGTCCAAATTGCAGTTTCAATCCAGCTTCAAAGGGCTCTAGCCAAGGAATAAAGGTCTTATCTAGTGAAAAAATCTGTTGTTTTCTAAATAAAATTCAAAGTGATCTAACTTTTAACCACTAATGCTCATCGATGCGTGTCTGCAACTTGAAACTGCAACCCGTTGGCTCACATTAAAGTCCACAATATGGAAAAAAACTGGAATGTTTTCCTCAAAAACCTTCTTTTCGACTGAGGAAAGAAAGACATAAACATCTTAGATGACATGGGGGTGAGTAAATTATTAGGAATTTTTATTCTGAAAGTGAACTAATGCTTTAATAACAATAAAATTACTAAAAAACAGGCCAAAAACAACATTACGTCTTTCGTATCAGACATCCTTGATTCCACCCAGATAAGAACACAAGCGCATGATATCACCACTTATGGGCAGAGCAGGAGAATCCCTTATATTTGAGGTGCTAGATTGCATCATTAATGGCTCACGAGTCACTCTGACATCAGCATAGTGATCCAGGAAGCTTGAGAGGAAAATCCACAGTTGGACAAGTGGAAAACACGAGTGAGAAGCAAAAAGAGAGAGACAGAATGGACACGGTTTACTGTACACAAAAGGACGTAATCAGTGAGATCAACACGGTATCTCGGTGAAGCAATCGATGATAAAAAAGCGCCCTGGAAGAGCGTGTTATTGCAGATGGGAGGTCATCAGCAGCGATAGGGCTGCCCACGCGCTGCCCGGCTACTTCCTCCGGCCGCCGTGGGAAATCAGCGGTCGGCCGGCTACTTATTCAAAGCGGCGAGAGAGGAGCGCGAGCGTTTAGGCAGCGCTTGTTTATGCAGATGGCGATGTGATTGCGCGTCGTAGAGTGTCAGTCGACAAGATTCCAAATGTAATAGTCCCTGAGAGGCACTTGAATGGAGTCGTTCCCCCATCACACTCCCCCGCCCTGCAAAACTTTCTTATTAACCGCACCATCTCGCCATCTCTCCCACATACCCCTCCTTTCCCCCCGTTCCTCCTCTCTCCTTCTCAAATAAACCTACAAAGAAAGAGAAATTAACAGAGGAGACGTTTTTCTCCCTGCTGCCCCTCTCCTTTCTAGATAGCGCAGGAAGGAGTGAGAGAAACAGAAGGAGAGCGGGAGAGAGAAAGCGATAGAGAGAGGAAAGGAGCAAAAGAGAAAGAGGGAGAGAAAAAAAAACATAATTTATCTGTGTATTATCAAGAAAGGCAGACACTTTAATCAGTCAGCTATGAAGTCAGTATTTCCATTCTTATCTGTTGCAGGAGTGGAAATGGAGAGCAGATAGTGCGCTGGGAGCCCATCGGTGGGCAGGAATGATAATGGGAGAGAGAGGGCTGGCTATTGGACCGCTGTGTCAGCTCTATCTGCACCCATTATCAAGGGCCTTATCGGCGCTGCCATCAGCCAAGCTGTAATGGGGCCAGTTCAACTTTCCACATTATCATACCGCTAAGACCTGGTTCAGTGAGGCTAGAGGTCTG
>JAHKKF010379185.1:0-19197 GCA_019740295.1 Labeo calbasu | reverse complement strand
AGATAGATAGATAGATAGATAGATAGATAGATAGATAGATAGATAGAAAAACCACACAGACAAGACAGACAGACAGATGGATATACAGACAATAAATAGTTATTTAGATAGATAGACAGACAGACAGATAGATGGATAGACAGACAATAATTGACAGACAGACAGAAAAATGACAGACGAGATGACAGAGAGACAGACAAGACAGATGAATAGATAGACAGACAGACAGAAAAACGGCAGACAGAAAAACAACAGACAGACGGATAGACAGAGAGACATAGAGACAGAAAAAAACAGACAAAAAACGACAGACAAGACAGATTATAGATAGACGGATAGATAGATAGACGATGATATTTGGATAGACAGACGATGATAGACAGACAAATGACACTCAGATAGATAGACAGCAGAAAAAACAGACAGAAAAAAAACAGACAGATTATAGATAGATAGACAGGCAGTCAGATAGATGGATAGACAGACAGACAGAGAAGCGACAGACAGACAGACGGATAAATAGATAGACAGAAAACGGCAGACGGATAAATAGATAGACAGAGAAACGACAGACAGACAGACGGATAAATAGACAGACAGAAAACGGCAGACAGAGAGAAAAAACAACAGACAGATGGATAGACAGAGAGACAGAAAAAACGATAGACAGATAGATAGATAGATAGATAGATAGATAGATAGATAGATAGATCTAAATAAAAATAACCTTTAAATCACAGTACATTTCTAGTGTTTTCTCCCTCCTAACCCTCTCTGTACCCCTCATCAGCTTATAATTTAGAGTCCCTGAACAATCAATCTGATTGGATGGACACAGAGAGAGACAGCAGAGCATGGCGTCTGCCAGAGGAGCCCATTTGCGTTCACGGCCCCATGGCAAGCTCGAGTGGTAATTACAATAGCAATATTAACCGCAGCGACAGAAATAATACAAACACAGGCACTCCAAATCACTGTAATTCCTGCCGCACAGAGTCCCCGATCGCAACACTCGCTGCGCTTTCTGGCACAAAAGGAGCAGGTGTCAATCCCTCTCAATCTCGCTCTCTCTCTCTCTCACACACACACATACACAGAGGCGCAGGGAAGTCTGCTCACTGTAAAGCCATTGGATCTTTTCTGGCGGCACAATGGCGCCATTAGCTTTGATTACTTTACTGCGATTTAAATGGAACGGAATCCTTGAAAATCCACGAAACTCTCTCCTTTTGACCCTCCACGAGCGCTGCTCACCCCGCTCCCAGCTGCCGCCTTTAATACAGCGCTGGAGCTGGCAAGGGCACACTGCACTTCCACAGAGGAGTTTCTCTTTCACACGCTCCCTTTCTCTTTCTTTTTTATCCCTGCACACTCTCTCTGGCAGCGCCACTTCCTGTTGATTGCCGACTTTTCAGCACGGGCGGATAATGAGTGTGTTGTGTTCGATTTGAGGGAGTTTGCGATGAAAGTTGGCTGTGTGTGTGTGTGTATCCGGGCAGACAGGTGCACAGAGATTCTCTCTTCCTCTCCCAGGGGCGTTTTGATCGCAAGCACACGCGCTCTCCAGCAACAAGCCGGCTTTATGCGCGCCGATACTCGCTTCTCACACTCGCCGGCCTGAGAGGAAAGTTTTCTCACATTGATGATCAAATAGCCCCCGGGAGACGGCGGACGCAGACACTGAGCGTTGTGTTGTGTGTGCTTCGCCCATCTGCAAGTCTTCTATGCCCTCTCTGTATCTCCGAAACAAGCTTTGTGACCCCGAGCACAAAAGCCAGGGGCAGATGCGTGTCGCTTCATTCTTTTCCCACTGTAGCTTCCTCTGGTCTTTCACTGCCGTCTCCTTAGTGTCAACACAGGCCGTGAGGGCTTTCATGTTTGTGTAACCATAGCTACGCATCTCTTTCGAATAGGTGAGCGCTTGAGAGTTTGCATTCCTTTTCTTATTTCGAATTCCGCCTCATTAAATCTGCATGGAGTGAAGGTGTTTGCAACGAGCAAGACGGTGTCATCTTTCTTTCGTAATCTCTTTCAAAGGCCTTTTAATGTTTTCAAACCTGTCCTTCCCCGGCGTTTTTAATTACGACCGCTGGCGGAGAAATGAGTGAGCGATTTTGGGAACAGGAAAAGGAGCACGGGGACACTGGAAGAATTGGCAGAAAAATGCGAACACTAAGATAAAGCCAACATTTTTATTATTATTATTATTTTTTTTTTACCGCTAAGAGTGGCGAGAACGTCCGCGCATCCCTTCGGGCCGTGTGCTACATTATTAATCGTGTCCCTCTCTTCTCCATACAAGCGGACGGAGTCGCTCCTTCGTGCTCTTCTGACAGCTCTATGTAAATTGCTGGCTGGGGGCAATGACTTCACAAAGAAGGTCACCCCTCCTCCTCCGGTGCGCATAAATGAGGCTTTTATTCATTTTCGCATTTACAAGAAAAGGACGCAACCGGGCCCGGCGTGGCAACCGTCGTCAGAGTGACAGGACTACTGACATCTCCAAAATTACCTGCGGAAAGCATCGGCCAATTAAAGGAGGCCGATACGGTCGCCAAGGAGATCTGAGCCATCCATCAGGGAAGCGGAGTTAACGCTCGCTCTCACGGCCTGACTGACAACCCGAAGAGGTTTATGTTTGTGCATCTGTATGTTTTGTTTTAACCCTCTGGTACTCCTAATTTGGGAGTCTTGTGGTCTTCGCGGTGACCGGACACCTGAAATGTAACTTTTTGACCCCCAGTAAAATCAATGTAATATATTTTTGATCAATAATATTTTTTCTTTTTCATTTAGAATTTTGAGAGAATTTGCAAGATACTGATTAATATTTATGCAATGATTATGATCAATTTTTCCCATTGAAAATAAAACAAAAATTCTAATATTTTTATATTACTTTTCAATTAAGGCAGTATTTCATGTTATATACAGACAATGCCTTTCAAATCCAATTTTTGAAGCCAGATTAATGCTGGTGGGAGTAAAAACAAAAAGAAAAACATCTGCAATTCCACAGTTTAGCCACTAGATTTTTCTATAACTATATAAAAGGCTTATCAATTCTCTAGTTGATTTTAGACATAAATACTTTTTAAAATAATGTAAGACATTCTCAAAGACAACTTTTTGTAAAGGTTTAGATTTTTCATGTTAATTTGAAGTGTCAGTTTTTACATCATTATTACTACAATCAAACATGAGCACAAAGAAAGCATTTTGTCACACAAAACATTAAAACTCTATAAAAATGAACAGGAATGTTTTATCAGAAATTAATCCTTCTGGGTCTGATCTAATTTTAACTTCTTATTTCAGCCTTCTGACCCATTTTTGTGTATAATTGTGTTTGTGTGTGTGTCTGTGTGAGTGGATGTGTCTGTTTTGCACTCTTGATGTTTTAGAGTTCAACCCCTTCCTTGCTGTCCACTTTTATGCCGCATTGTAGTTGAATTATTGATTTTATTTGACATATTTGTTGTGTTACAGTCACACCAGTTTACAGGTGTGTGTGTGGATGTGTTGGTTTTGTACTCTTGATGTTTTGGAGTTTCACCCCTTCATTGCTGTGTATTTTTTTCTGCATTGTGGTCGATTTGTAGATTGTACACACAGAAATTTAAAAATTGAGTTTTTGTGTTTTTGTCGATTTCCCATTCATTTCCTATGGTAATTTCTGCCCGAAGACCACAAGTGTGACTATTTTTTACGACCACTTAGCCTGCTCGAATCATGCCCTCAATTTTATTGTGTGTTCACATACCGAATGCCATAAAAGTCACCAAGTTTCATAGCATTCCGATGAAGCTGTGATTTTTAAAAATTCAAAACAGAAAATTTGTCGCTCAAAAGTGACCGAAGAGCATCAGAGGGTTAAGAACGTGAGAATAAGCTTGGCTCTGATTCCTTTGCACACAGTTGGATGACGCTGATCAGTCGGAGTTTGGTATTATCTAATTGGATGCTCTTAAAAGAGCTGCCTGCAACTGCAACCCTTTAAACATTTCAAATTAGATCGATAAATCAATCGCTTCAGATGAACTCTTTCCATCAGAGTGAAAAAAAAATGCATTTATGGGCCCACGGGAGAGCGCAAAGGCTCTCTCTCTCTTCTCTCTTTCACTCGCTCTTGTTTTTTCTCTCTCTCCCCATCCCAGCGCCCCCATTAGAAATCTCTTCCAATGAATTTCCCAATGCAGAAGTGAAAGAGATAGATGGTTGAAAATATGGGCTGTTCCAAATAAAAAGCGTGAAGAAGAAAGAGTGAAAGAGGAGGAAAGGGGATGCATCCACTTAAAGGCAAAAACACACACCTAAGCAGAAAAAAGGGAAAGGGGGGAGGCTGATAGGATGAGAGAGAGAGAGAGACTTTCTTTTATGTTGATGAAAGATAGCAAACAAAAGCAGCTCAAGGACATCCCCGCTTTCAAACCTCTCCAGTTTTCCTAAATAATGCAAGAAAGCTTTAAAAATGAAATTAGGTTGAGCCGAACAGCCCAATTCTTCGTAATTACGGTACGCGGGACACTTTAAAATCTCAGGCTCATTCAGAGGGGGGCTAGGTTGCTCTGCCAAAACCCATTCTAGGTCAAGCTGGCATGAACTGCGTACATTGCGGTAATACAACGCTGACTTCCTTTCATAGTGTGCTGACAGACAGAACTGATGAATGTCATAAATGTATAACCCTCTAATTCTGCCAACTTGGCAGGAAGCCCGAGTTTCCGCGTGATGATTGGTCGGGCGGGCCCAGCGCGACTCACTTTGATTGGTCGGCTCTGCAGTCTGAGAGAGGGCCGGCAGCGGCTGATCTTGTCTCCTCGCGTCCAGCGCTGGTTCAGGAGTTTCCCCCGGTACTCATTTTCTGTTTGAGAGAGAGAAAGAGAGAGAGGGCAATAAGTGAAAATGAAAAAATGAAAATGAGGGGGAAAGACAGTCATGTCAGCATCTGCGCTGGCAGTCGGAAGAAGTTTGCGGAGCGAGGGCAAAGCAGCGCTCGGTTCGGATGCTGTAACGGACTGATTCAGCAGTGAAACGGCCAGATCATCTCATCACCTGTCCACCTGCATCTGAAACCAGCAGCCTCAGCACAGGAAACACAACCCTCTCCATCCAGCAAGACACACACTCACAAGTGCACAATCGCACAATGACCCTGGACCACAAAAACAATCATAAGGCTCAATTTTTCCATTGATGTATGGTTTGTTAGAATAAGACAATATTTGGCCGAGATACAACTATTTGAATATCTGAAATCTGAGGGTGCAAAAAAAAATCTAAATATTGAGAAAATTGTCTTTAAAGTTGTTCAAATTACATTCTTAGCAGTGCATATTACTAATCAAAAATTAAGTTTTGATAAATTTACGGTAGGAAATTTACAAAATATCTTCATTGAACGTGATCTTAATATCCTAATGATTTTTGGCATAAAAGAAAAATAGATAATTTTGACACATACAATGTGTTTTTAGGCTATTGCTACAAGTATACCTGTGATATGGTAATGAAAAGGAAGAATCTTAAAAAAAAAAAATCTATTTTGAAACACATGTATCCTTGTTGGTTTCATATGTTTTTGAAACTGTCATGCCATTTTTATGAAAAGTTCAATTTTAATGACACTAAAAATGTTGTGGTGTAACCAATATTAGTAAAAATATTAGTAGAAAAATATTTTCCATATTACATATGACTTAATTTGGCAGACAAAAGTTTTTCAAATATTAACATGAATTTCTGAATGATTTCTTAATATATAGTCATATCATGATATGATAGAAAATATATAAAAATATGCTAAACTACTAATAAATAATACTAATTTTCGAAAAATTATTTTAATGAAGCTTTTTCCTTTACGTATTGCCCTGATTTCATGCACCACAATTTTTTTTTATTTTAAAATAAAAAGTATTTTCATTTAGAAAGCTGGTAGCACTTTACAATAAGGTGTGATTTGTTAACAATAGTTAACATATTAACTAAAATGAATGTACAATACATTTATTACACTATTTATTAATCGTTATTAATATTAGTTAATAAAAACAGTCATTGATTGGTTGTTCATGTTAGTTCAGAGTGCATTAACTTATGTTAACATACACAACTTGTGACTTTAATAATGCATTAGTAAATGCTTCTTCTTAGGTCATTTTAACTAATGTAGTTAACTAATGCTAAATAATGAACCTTATTGTAAAGTGTTATCAGAAAATTAAGAACATGATCATCCTCAGAAATGCATTTAAGTCATGCACAGTATACATTGATTTAAACAGACTTATGTATAAATTAATAGATATATTTACAAAATTAAATAATCTAACAAAATAAAATACACGAGTGCCCTGTCACTGACCCACATATAGATTAGTATAAAAAATAACAAATGAAATTTATCTTTGAGTGTAAATGCATTAACTAATATAATATATTGACAGCACGTTTATGCGTTGACTGAAAGGTGCGTAATGTCATATGTGTGAAGTGACAGTTTGACAGGTCATGATGGGGGCTGGGCCTTTTACACATGTGACCTATGCACTTCTAATTAAAGAGAGGCGAGAACTCAAAAAACTCACACTCGCACATACGCGCATGCATATGCATGCTAAAACACCCCAGCTGGAAGCTCTGTCAGTCTGCTATTAGAATCAATCACATTTGTGCATTTTTATTGAGCTTTTAGCAGGCAGGAGTGTAAGAGAGGGGAGGGGTCACAAAGACAAGCCCATGCTGGGGGGAGGGAATTTGGTCAGTAAATAATGAATCAACCATAAATCAGATTTTTCTTTTCTTCCTCCCCTCTTTTTTTTCATCAGGGTAATAGTCCATCTCTCCATAAACCCGTTCCCCACCCCCTCCGGCACACACAACATGATAGACATGCGTGATAGAATGATAAAAGAGCGTCAATAAAATCTGATGCAAAAATATCCCCTCTGCTCAAGCGCTAACTCGCTCGTGCTATCAAACGCAGGACGTATTAAAATAATCATTACGTTCATCAACGAGCACGGATCAGCCATTGTTCGTGAAATCTCACAGCTGAGACTACGGATCATAACTCACTTTTGTTTAGCCGTCAACAATACCGCAGGCAACAAACTCTCAAAAGTTGCGTGAGAAAACCTTCTGAGGATTTCAGCACTCAAAACGCACAAAATCCTACGCTAACCCGTCAAGCTTTGCCTTTAAAATGATCAGAGGACACAAGAGAACTTTGTGTGGAATCACAAAGATGTTGGATCTCCCTGTCAAGGATAAAAGCCCATGTAAAGTTGAGGAGAATAGAGTTAGTAGAGTTCAGTAAAAATAATTTAAGTGAAAGGATGTAAGATTGCTATTTAGTTATGTATAAAATAAAAAAAATGAGAATATATATATATATATATATATATATATATATATATACACACATTCTTTTTATTTATATGTATCAAAAAGTGAAAATATGTGTGTCTTTGTGTACATATATATATATATATGTGTGTGTGTGTGTGTGTATTAATTAAACATTAATATATTAATATATTCATTAAAAATTATTCATTATTAATTACAAAATTTTCTAAATTTTTTTAATCAATTACAGGATGTGTCATTTAATTAATCTAATTTATCGCAAAATAAATTTGACTGAAAATACCCACAAAAGATTATTTAAAGCTATTTTTGTGAGAAAGTATCAAGTAGACATTACAAATTTTAGTTTTAGGAAGGAATATTTTATTTGATTCAAATTAAAACTTATTACACAAACATTTATGCTGCAACGGCCTAACGTAAACTGTGGAACACAAAATAAGATAATTTGAGAAACACCTCAGTATTTTTTGTTCACACAACAAACAAAAGTCATTGGGTAAACTATCCCTTTAATGTTTATTTTTAATTTGTATTATTTTTATGAAATTATACTCTAAATAAGAAACGTATCTTCCAGCAGGTGGAGGTAAATATTTTCATTCAATTCGTTCAAAGGGCTAATTCATTCAGGAATGAAGTAAAGGGCTCTCTTTATGAATGGGCCTTTGAATCATTGATTTGCACGATTCATTCAAAACGTGGATTCTTTCAGAAACTAAACCCCGCTTTATTGCTCGGAGATGCACAGCAATTCTGTTATGGCTTTAAAAGTAATTTGTGCTCTGCAAAATCGAGCAAATATAACACAATATCAACTTCTTACTGAACTGTTGTATAAAATTACATTTAAACATGATATTCGGGAGAAAATCAGCACTCATGTCACACTGCTCGTGTGATATCATATGATATAAATACGAGACAAAAACTCAAACAGGGGCATTTTTTGCACCATTGTCTTAATTTTTAGGGCATAACTGCATTTATGGAGCTGTTACCCTGCATCATATTTGTCAGCAGTCAACTGTATGAAATGTAAGATGATGTACAGGTCTGGGGATAAGGCCAGTGCATTAACTGCATTAAAATATTTGAATCGCGTTCATAACTTATTAAGTTAATGCGTTAAACTGACAGCCCTAATGTATATATGAAGAGTTCAGATGCAAAACCAGCTAAAAGCGATCTCGGTCAAAAATGAGATAATGATACTGAGTGAATGCTCCTGACACATAGTATACGTCCTTAAAATACTTTTACTTCAAACTCGCTAAATTACAGCCTCAGCCCAATCAGAAGTACCACTACTTACATAGAAACCTATACAAAGTAGTCAGAAAGAAATGCTAATTTTACAAAAAATACGTCAGATGGATTTAGAGGCTTTTGCATCTGAACTCTTCATGTATTATTGTTTTCAGTTGTGGTATACTGTAGTAAGTGGTAAGATACGACTGCCATTCTCATTTTGCCTCTTCTACCCTCATTTCTGTCCTTTCTTTTTCTTTACCTTTATCTCAATCTGGTGTTTTCTTGCTTTAAAGCAGGCTCCCATCTGTTTCTTACAGGGCACTAAAACTCACCTCGCACTCTCAGAGAGAGCGCCAAAGAGCAGGAGAGCGAAAGAGAAAGAGTTAGCTGTCAGTAAAAGAGGAGCCTTTAAACATGCCTAGCTTCTGACTCTGTCTCTCTCGCTTCCCCCTCTAACATCTGCCCTTCTCTCTTAGCAAGCACAAAATAAACAAAGCAGGCAGATCTGATTTGCCTCCTAAAACTCTGTGCAGCAGCAATAACCCAGAAAAAGACAGGCAGGATGCCAGTCATCAGAGTTAGAAAGCTGTAGGGCATTGTCAGTAAAAGCATTTCCAATGCCCCTTACACACACACACTCCCACGCCGGCACGGAACAAAACGCTTATTTATCAACTTTCAGGCCTCTTCTAAAAAGTGACTACAACAGCACTACTGTGCATCCTTCCCCCCTCAACGCTCTCTCGCTTTTTCTCATTCTACAAATTTCAAGCCAAATAAACAGAACTGCCAGGCGCAAAGGGCTCTTTAAAATCTCACCATAAACCCGGGCCGTATAGCCGACTCCACACTTTCCGGGCCTCCTGAAATGGCACGGCCCTCATAATCCACCCCGTGCCTCTCTATAACCTTGATGGCTCAGGTGCCACTTATTCGTAACATTAATAAAGCTAAACAGTTCATCATTTACAGATGGGTTAGAGCGACTGTTATGCGATTGGCTTTTGTGAACGTTCACTTTAAAGTATTACACTAGAGAAGGAACAAGAGATTAATAAATGATCTGTGATAGTTCTGCTACTGCGAGACAGTCAAAAGAGACAAAGATGAGTGTAAACAAATCAAGAAAATCATGTCATGCGGCTGAAATCCATCATAGCGATGCAGAGTTCTTTGAGACAGACATAAATCCATAGTTTAGATTAAATAGGGACGGATGCCTTCACGCTAATCCACGGGTGACACATCTGCACTCTCTGCTCCAGCTAAGCAGATTTAACTTCAACTTCGTGATTAGAGAACAAACAGAAAGCTTTAACAAGAGCAAAGGTGCACGTATAACGTGAGCCCGCGAGACGCACCCAAACCTAATTATTCTAAAAACAGCAATACCATCAAAATATATTTAACGTTCATGCTGGATTGTAGTTTCCTTTCCAGGAGATAAAACAATCGACTTGTGCCTGAAAGTCAGCAGTGAGTAATAAAATTAGACTCTCCTTCATGTCAAAACGAGTCAAAGTGCCTTTGAGAGCTACGGGCACTCTTTTTTTCTTTATGACGCACCACGGAAAACACCATGACAACCACGAGCAGCAGAAAGAGGCCCACTCAGAGAGTGACTCTGCGTTAAAGGAGCAATGGCAGTATTTGCCTTTGTCTGTGTTTCTTAAATGGACAGAAACGCTCTCAAGGTTATGTACAAGTTAAGAGGTTAACTATCAATGCTCTGCTCAGGAGTGCTTCCAGTCCTGTCTAGAAATTCCTGTACAAAAGTGCCGCCGTGATGCAGAAATAGTTGTGGAGAACTTAATTCATGCAGGTACTGATTCTAAATCGATTCTGTTTGTACGTTTCATAGTTACGCCAGTAAATGGCGACAAGCTTTTCACGTGTCTTTTGTGTTTAGTGAGTGTGTCATTGAAACATTCACTCAACAAGTCTTGTCATTCTTATCACAAAATATCACATTATAATGCAGTCGGCCTCAGAAAACTGTTTAAACATCACAAGTGTGACTCACTTGATGACTGAAGTGAACAAACAAGGTATCAGAGATCGGATTTAAAACACCTCTTTAAAGAGCTTGTTCCCTCAGGAGGTCCAGCCAATGATCTGTAACTAAATGCGCAAGACTTCCGGCGTCATTTGCGTAGTTATCTTACCTGTACAAACTAATGCTTTATATTGCAAATTAGTATTTGTCATCATATTATTTTAATATATTATTATAATCATAAACACACTGGTTTGTAGCGCAAAACGTTTTACCATGCATTGTTATTCTTTTAGCTATGTAGCGGCTTACAAATCAGAAGTCGGAAAATAGCTTCTTCCGCGTTGCAAAATAAGATGGATAGCTGAGGAAATCAGTTCAACTTAAGAGAACTAAATGCAAAACAGCCCACAGGAGCGAACAACAACGATTCCTAAAAGAGTAGTTATAAATACCGAACTTTAAAAGCAGAAATGAGTGACATAAATGTAAGTCAGCAATTTTTTTCCACCAAAACACCGCACTTTAAAAGCGGGAAGTCAGTAAGTGCTTTAAAAGAAAAAACTATCGAGTTAAATGACAAAACATTTGTTCAAAACACCGACCGCGCCACCTGAAAACTCCGAGTAAACAAACAATGGCGCGGTTGTCGCGCAAGACTCAAACAGCATAAACATGCATTCTAAATCACCGTCCAATTCAACTGCACGCAATTCCGTGTTTCAAGGCTTAAAGGCTGCTCTAAATGGCACCTTTCTTCACTAATGATAGGGGCGACCCTGACCCTCGGCCCTGGTGGCGTGGCTTTCTGCTGTGCTCTGAATGAGAAGAGCGCAATTTGGCCCAGCTGCTCCATTCCACATGTTTATTACTCTCTCCTCTCCGGAAAACCCGCGGCACCTGCTGCAGCGCTACATCTTTATGTTTTTCCACTTTTTTATCACATTTTTTCTGTACTATAGACTGAGCGATAAACAACAACCTATTTCGAGCTTTTAGCGCCTTTGGACAAGCAAAATGAGCGCTGACGCTGGTATATTGCAAACAGCCCTGCTTGAATATGATAGGAATTAATCCGCGGATAAGATTAAACGGCGATCTGTGAAGACCCAGATTTCATGATTCGGGTGAAAAGAGCTGCATGCACCAGATGATCCGCTATAGTCTCATTTGTTTATAAGACTGAGCACATTGTTCGGTTATATATTAACGCAGCTGACAGAAATAATTGGGAAAACTTGCAAGGATTCCCCCCACCGCACAGATAGGAGCGTCCCCTTTTATTAAACTCTGGAGGTTCCTGACGACTGCGCAATTCTGCGCAATTTCCGCAAACAGATAGATAGGATCTTGTGAAAGTTATTACCAAAACCAGTTTCTAGGCGAGCGAGATAAAATAAACAACTCCATGAATCAATGTTGCGCTCAGGTGACCTTCATTGTACACATCGTGACAAGTGGATGTCGCTAAAATGCGGTAGGCCAACAAAACATTAGCCGCAATATTTGTAAGTAAATAATACAGTAAAAGAAACTGGGAAGTGTTGCAACTCCTTTTCGCTATACATCTCAAACTTTCATGCATACTTTGATACAGTTTACAAACCGAAAAAACTCAAATACCATGGCAGATTGCACTACAAACAGAAAACAAAGGTATTTTAAATATTATGCATGTATATATTGTGGTGGTGGTAATCAAATGTACTTGTTAAATAATCATTATGCATCACACCCCAGTATAATTTCATGTTAATTCACAGTGGAAAACGTTTTAATTAAAATCAGCAAATTAAATTGAAAACAAATATAGAAAAACATACAACTAATAACAGTGTGATAGTCACTTTCAGAACTAAGGCATATTTATACTCTCATAATATGGGATCAGTAGAAGCATGATGGAACATGTTACAAGCCTACAAGTTTGCTCTACCATGTTATTTATTTACTTAGAGCAGATGTGCATCAAATTAAACAAGAGAACCTACGTATTCAGATAATACCTACATTTTCTATAACTGAACAAAACGTCCAAATAAAAACCAGAGATGAAATTTAAGTGGTCCAGTAGCTTTTTTATATGTTCACATAGAGACTTACAGCTTCTATCATCACCTCATGAGGGTGGTGCTCATGTATGCTGGTGATTTCACCCCTGTAGCTCATTTGTAATTGGTTAAACTGATGGTGTTACACCTCACCCTGTGTTACAACACTCCCTGCTCTCTTCTACAGCACTGATCAGATCTGGAAGTGCTGGCTGTCATAGAGCCAGAAGCCTCAGACTGTGAGAAGTTAGTCACACACTCAAAGCTCACTAACTCCAGTTACTTTTCTCATAGCATGAGGCTTCTGGCTCTACAAATATTATTTTCTTATAATGCTTTCCAACAATAACAACAACAACAAAACTATATATATATATATATATATATATATATATATAGTTCACACACAGTGTAGTATAGACTCACTGTGATTACATGATCACACAACTGACTCTCAGATGAAACACATTCACGTTCACTCACTTCGTCCACCATCTTGGTTGCAGGTGCTTTGATATTATACTTCATACAATAGTGAATGTCTAACACATTAGCCCCGGAATACTGAGCAATATGAGACAGAGACGCACTAATTACTCATTAGAAATGAATAGGGGCGGGGGATGGATGCAGAGGATGGGCGTTATTGCTTCAACTCTCATGACTTTTCTTCTGCGCATCTCACCAGGGGCGGTTGACATTTAAAGAGAGCATCTCTCCACTCTGTTTTCTGCAGCAGAAAATCAAATGGCCACCCCTCCTTCTTCTTCTTCCACGCCATTCGTGCACTCGGCCGGGAGTCCTGCGCTACGCCCATTGTTCGACCTTAATTACACAGAGCCATATGGAAGCAACTCCGTATGTGTGCCAAAAAGATGGAGATTATACAACTACATGACAGTGAACACTTACAGTGCGATCACTCCGATGCCAGGCGAACGGATCAATTATAAACACACAAGCACATACACGCTCATAAAGCTCAAAACGCGATGAAGTGGATTGAGAAACGAACAGTTTTGACTAACGCATTTATGCGAGAGAATAAGCAGGCGGCTGAGGAATACTGACACGGCATTCCCGATTCATCTCTAGGATCAAACGCACGCCGGATTTCCGTGGCAAAGTGAGAAAACAAACAGGCATCGCCGCGTTTGTACGAGAGCGCCATAGCTGACTGTTTCTCCATCACTTTTTCCATGTCAACTCCACACACTCTCCGCTGGAGCTTCTTCTAGCAGAGAAGCATGGACTAACACTCTCACTATCCTCTCCGAAACAGACCCGCTTGTCCCCGCAAACATCTTACTTCAAAGATTCTAAAATCAATCATCGATCACACAAGTGCAATAACGATGAAATACGAAAATAAACCAGCACCCTTCAACGTACAAGCCATTAACCTTGATCTGTAGGGCATCTCGGAATGGGATGATCTCGATTTGTAGTCCACATCCTTGGTTAGCAAATGATACAATAATACAACGCGAAACATTCATAATATCTTCTAACAACTCAAACCTTGACTCTAAACCTAGCTACATATCTCAAAGATCCTTCTGAGAGATTGTTTTGGTAATTAACAAAAAGAACCAAAACTATTTATATTTGATAAATAAAGCCGAATGATCATCATTACCTGAGTGAAAAAACAATAATCCCGAAAGCTTCTCCGCCAGGCGCTTCTCTCGTCTTCGTCGTGTATTCAGTAAGCTGTGAGACAGTTTGGGGTAAAATATCCCATTTATAGATTTTTCTAAAAGAAAACTAAACTCTACTTCTTCAGTAGTATCCCGATAGATTCAGTGACAGCGGGGAAGAGGATCGGCGCTTCGCTGGTGCTGCTACGGACGAGCGGGGATCCAGAACGGGGCGGTATGAACGCTACTTGTTTGTAAGCAAAAACATGGCTTCATTTGCCTTTGTCAGCGAGAAAACGTAATATTGACTTACCTTTCCCTCATGAGCCATTGTCCCCCACCTCCTCCCTCCGCCCTTTGCCATGACATCACGAAAGCTGTAGTAAAACCTACAACATCGATGGGCTGGGCTTTGAATATCCCCCCGCAATAACTCAGCGGGCATGTGTACAGCCATGCACACTCTATTTCATACTCTTTCTCAGTGCACACACACACACACACACACACACACACGATCGCTCCCCTTTCCCTCTCTCTAACACCCACACCCACGCACCTACTACAAGGGATTTATACAAGTTCTCCTTTGTGCCAGAAACAAGATAATCATAAAGGTTCTTTAATGGTTCAGAAAAGAACCATCTAATTATTCAAGACCATATTGGCTATATGGTTCTTGAGTTGTTTATATGATTCTTTAGAGATTAAAAAAATGTTGATGTAACAATATAGATTGTATATTGGCTTTTAAATGCCTTGAAGCACCAGATGGTTTTCAAAAGAACTAGAGAATGAAAAAGTTCTGAAAACCGTTCTTCTATCGCTTCATTTTTTATTTTTTTTGACAGAAAAACGCCGGCGGATAGCTAATAGAGAAAATGCGTGTTTTAAAAATCATCTTATAGTTCAGAGTGCGCGTCGGGTCGCTGTTACTTTAAATTCTAATAGCGTAAGCTGCTTATTTTACGCCCAGTGATTAATCTTTAATATTGCACAAAAGCATGCATATGTCGCTGGTGTTATCTGAATCCTCCCTCCTGACTTTTTCCGAATGGTACTGTCCAGTGATTCACACACTTTTCATGGGCAATGCTTCACTGGTAAACTTAGCGTAAAATATTATGATCAGGCTGTGGCCTTCGGGTGTATGGATTGGGAAATAACAAGATACAAGCTAAAACTACCCTTTTTTTTTTTTTTTTTTTTTTACATTTTTTTAAAATCGTGGAATCATCTGCATTGATATGAGATATATACACACATATGCACACGCGTTTTAGAACTGTGTTGGCAAAAGAGTGGAAGGCAACAAATAAAGGGATTTTAACACCGTACTGTCTTCTTGACTCAAAACAGACGAATGTAACTTGGAATGACTCCTAAATGTTGCACACACCGCTGTTGTGCTTTGTTGTTTTGTAACCATTAGTGAAAATGACAACCATTCATTACAAGCCATTTGAGAATATTCTCCACAAATGCCACTCTTTATCTGCTGTCTCCATGCTGCACACGGGGGGAATTTTCAAAAAGCCAACCTTCGCCTTTCAGAAATTCTATTAAGTTCTTATCTCTTTGCGGCAGGCTCTTTTTTTGCTGTCCCATTGTTATGCATTGGAGCTGAAATCAATCACGAAGTGTCCACGCTGCATCAATATGATTTGAGTTGCCTCACTAACCGAGACACAATCCAATAAACAAAAGACAGAAGAGAAACCATACACACCTAAAAAATAAGTTACACTCCCCTGCCACAAGTACTCAGAATGAGATTCACAGGAGCGAGAATGATTGTTTCTTCAGTATCTCATTGAGAACTTTGAGAAGAAATAAGAGTAAACAGAGGGAGCACAACTACAGAATATGCGCTCGGCTGAGCTTCAGGACCTCAGACAGCGCTTTGGCCCGGTACCATGGACAGCGACCGGGAGGAAAATCACACCCGGTTAACTTTTGTCAGCTGCGATGCGATGCGTTTCAATAGAAATGTTGAAAAGAAATAGAAAAGAAATAACATGATCTGAGTTATGGTGAACTTACGCGGAAAAAAATATATACACAGAATTTGATCAAAAGTTAACTATCTTAATTTATTTTCTAAACAATTAACTATTTTTGGATATACTAACGTGCCAAAATAAATAAATAAAAAAAGTCAGGCCGATAGGGATCCTACCTGAAAATGATCGAACAACGTACTGTTGCTATGGTTACCACCACAGGTCAACCCATATTGTTTGCACGGTGTATTTAGTGTACTCTGACTAATTTGTCTAACTTTTTTTTTGGCAACCTAAATGCTAAAATCACGTTGGCAGCACTTTTTATTAAAAAAAAAAGCAGTTAAGGATAACTTTTTAAAATATGTTAAATTCTAAGAAAAAAAAGCGCAACTAAATTGTTCAGTGTCAAGAATGGTAACACTTCACAATAATGTTCATTAGTTAACATGAACTAACACTACATGTTGTGTGTTAACATTAGTTAATGCACTGTGAACTAACATGAACAAACAATGAACAACTGTATTTTTATTAACTAACATCAACAAAGATTAATAAATAGTGTAATAAATGTACTGTTCATTGTTCGTTCATGTTAGTTAATCTATCAACTAATGTTAACAAATGACACCTTAAAGTGTTACTTGTTATACTGTAAAAATAATAGCTCCGATTAGTTATCCTAACTTAAAATTCAACATTAGAGAAAGTAATGTGTTTTTTCAACTTAAAATAAGTTTAGTTAACTTCAGTGGACATTTAAGTTATCTCATCAAATTGTAAGTTGTTGTAACTAATTGCAGCAGCACTTTTTACAGTCCAGTCGCGTTGCAACTCCACTGAAAACAATAGTCTACACACATTCTGTACCGCTGCGTCTCTCAGGAGCACGTTTAGAATATAGTGGCTGTATAAATATTGCATAAGGGAGTCAGCTGAGAGAGCGGGCCGCAGGGGCCCCAAACTCTGCGAATGGCCTTGACAGATGGAACAAGCTGACAGACAACAACAGAAAGAAAGTTTGAATGCGCCTCTGGGCTGGCATTGTGTTCGCCACGGTCCCCCGGGAAACAAACCGCCCTTTGTCTAAACACTTCAACAGCTCTGAAGTTTAGAAAAGGTCTAGACGAGGTTCCCGAAAGTTATGATTTGTATAGATGTGCTATATATAGACTTCAATACGACAAGCTTTCAACACCTGCCTAAAGCGACAGAAAAGGGCACACTGAAGCCTCACAATAGCGAGAACAAGCAAGACGAAATCTGATATGTGCTCTGTTAAAAAAGATACACTATTACGGTCAAAAAAATGCGTCAATAAATAATTGAAGGAATATATTTTGTTAACGGTTCATATAAGGCTAATACAATAAAATAAATGCGTATGCACTACCAAATCTCATACTGGAGCAGTAACATAGGTTGACAACTTTTTAGACACCTGTTAATCAAACAATGTGTCGTGTACAGTTAAAAAAGTCAGATATGAGACACGTTTAACTGACCTAAAAAAGTCCCACACAGCTTCATGGTTGCGGCTCCGAGTTTCCCATAAGCGTCTGGCAAGTCCTGAGAAAGTAAACTTGAGTGGAAAAGTTGAGGACCAAATTACTACAACTTCTCTTTGAAAAGAACGAAGGAGGGGTGCCGGCTGACGTCAGAATCCAGCCCAGCCAATCAGAGTCCAGCGTGTGGGTAATCGTATCCTACCGCTGCAAAAGTCTCAGCCAATCAAAACAATTGTCTTCAGTTCTCAACAACAAAGCCTGTAGAATGCCAACAGAAGGGACTACCGGCAGCTGTTCGCTTTCAGCTCAGGAAGTTTCCCATCAATACTGTGGGAGAAAGCCCTGCAGACGCAAACTATATCAAACTTCAGAATAGTTTTGAAACACCTATCTATATTTTAAAGTAGTCATGTTTGCTTTTACATTTCCGTAAAGCGAACGCTTTGGAATATTTAAATCAGTGAAATAACTTAAGGTAAAACGTTAAAAGTTTCTGGAAAAGAAAATGTGTGTCGTAAACACACATACATAGCCTCACTCACACTCAAACACACATACCAAATGTCTCCCTCACAACATTACTAGTTTTTAAGCTTTCTCTCTTCATCCTTTGTAGATGACATTTAATCTGGCATTTAACAATAAAAAAATTAACAATTACTCAACGACCCCATCTGGTTATGTATGGTAAAAGATCAGTATTATACAAGGAATTGCACATAACAGTACAAAAAATAAACCACGAACTCAGAAATTCAGAAAACAAGCAGTACGCAATGTTGAAGTGAATACGCATTTGAATGTGCCTTCAGGGTTTTATGATTGATTTCTATTAAAATCCCCCTTTTTTGTTATGAAAGTCACACACACACACACTAGTTTTCATTTTTTGTGTGGAAACATTTGGTCTCTATAACGTAGTGAATACTAGTACACACACACAAATATATAAAACATAAAAATTACACTCTTAAAAACTCTTCACAATGCCGTAGAAGAACCTTTTTAGTCTAAATGGTCCCATAAAGAACCTTTCACATCTGAAGGTTCACTGTGGTGAAAGAAGGTTCTTCAGATTATAAAAAGTTAAGAAACAGATGGTTCTTTAAAGAACCTTTGACTGAAGGGTTCTTTGTGGAACCAAAAATGGTTCTTCTATGGCATCGCTGTGAAGAACCTTTTAAAGGACCTTTATTTTTAAGAGTGTATATGCTTAGTTGTGGCATTATTTCCATCAGATTGAGCTTGAGATAAAATAATTGATAAAAAAAAAGATAAAAAAAGGTCAAGAAAATACTTTTATTGCATATAATTCCAAAAGCTCAAATTTTGTCAAATTATGCAAAAAGTGTGGAAATATTACATACA
>JAHKKF010379177.1:0-11831 GCA_019740295.1 Labeo calbasu | reverse complement strand
TTACGACTGAAGACAGAAAGACATGAACATCTTGGATGACAAGGAGGTGAGTAAATTATTTGTGAATTGTTGTTCTGGAAGTGGAGTTCTCCTTTAAAGGGTTAGTTCACCCAAAAATAACAATTCTGTCAATAATTACTCACCCGCATGTTGTTCCAAACCTGTAAGATCATTATTCATCTTCTGAGCACAATTTAACATATTGTTGATGAAATCCGAGAGCTTTCTGACCACATGGTCGCTCCCTTTCTGTCTATGAAGGGTCAGAAATCTCTCTGATTTTTTTTATTTATTTTTGAATAAACTTTCTTTTTTATTCCAAAAAAGTTTTTAAACACAATACATAATCTGAGATGTGGTGGTCATTTGTAAATTTTATGGGTCTGGCTTCCAGTCTCATCTGCATCCAGCTATTTTTAGCCGCACAAAACAGATTGTTTTGCTGCTTGATATTGCAAATTGTCTTACCACGCTATTTTAATGTATTATTTTAAATGTGAACACACTGGTTTGTAGTGCAACCAGTTTTACCGTTTACTGCACGTTGTTATTCATCTCGTTATTTTCCTATAGCGGCTAATGAACCGGAAGTCTCGCCCATAGGCTTCCTTCCACGTTGAAGAATAAGTTGGCTAAGTGTAGAAGTCCCATATAAGTTTTCTTAACTGTTAAGCTTATTTTACCTCCACCTGACATCCCAATTATGAGTCTTCAAGATAGGTCAACCTTGTCAGAGCAACGTGACGCATTTATTAAAACTCTAATTGCCTTCATCATCCAGTGTGACCGGCCGTTCACGCCTCAGAACCCCACATGCGACCCGATCACGGTGACTCTAGCATCCATTTCAAATTATGACAGTGCACGCACTCCTCCAGCTGAACCACGGTATGTGTACTGCACATTAAACAGCAGATCTGTTGTGTCAAATTTGTTTGATGTGTCACAGATGTCAGTTTTCAATGGGCCTTTCAGGTGCTTGCATCATTCTGTCATTACCAGAACGGCAACTGAAAATGAATGAGCTGTTTACCTTTGTGGCGTCGTCGTCGTTGTTTACATTCAGACGAGGGCGATGCTGTTAGATTGACACTCGTTTATGTAATGGCGAAGATAACTCTTCTAATGTTTTTAGTAAAGATTTAAAAAGGAAAAACTGTCTTTGATTGACTTGTTGAGGACGGACGGGTCGGGAACTGTGCGCGGAATATACAATAAACTGCCTCAGCCCGGTTGCTGTGGTAACTGGAGCACAACGCCGCGTGAATGCGCGTTCGCGACTTTCCACGGAAGAGCGAGAGACCTTTGGGGATGTGGGAGGGCTGATGTCAGTGAATACTGACAGTGCACATCCTAAATTATACCTGGATCTGTCTGCGCAGCATACCAATATGTGATATTTTTATAACTCCGATTCCCAGGGCTCCGGAACGAGCCGGCGAGCGAGCTAGCGCTTCAGCGCGCAGCTTCGTTTGATTCGCCGTCTAATGAATTGCGACGCGATTTGATTCAAAGAAAAACACACGCACAGCGTTTAGCAGATAAACCTCTTTTTAAGCCTTCAACATTGACAGATGTTTTCTCTGGAATCTTCTTCGGATTAGTTGAACATTTCACTCATGTTTTGTTTGTCTCTCGCACGCATAGACTATGAAAACAAAGGGGCCGTTGACAATGTGAATTCAACATGTTTCTCTCTCAGTAACAGGCTGTGAATAATTAAAAGCTCGATTCAGACACATAACGCTTACTAATCCCAGCCCTGTTCACTTCAGACTCATTCACTATGCCTTTTATCTGCTGTGCAACACAAAAACAGACATCATAGATGTAGATAGTGGACACTACGGGGAATGATTTTCTCACAGGCTTAATAGGAATATTTTCAAAGAGAATCGCAGATAAACGTCTTTATAAGAGTTGCTCAAACAATCTGACTCTCTTTGGCTCAGCGCTTATGTATTATCTAAATCAGTGCAGAAACTTTTTCTTTCTTTGCACAGACTTTTCGATAAATATTTGACAATGAACGCTTTCTTTTGTAGCTGATAAAAAAACATTCCGTAAACAAGTTTTCACTTAAAATGTTCTTTTTTCTGTGAAAACTAATAATGGCAACACTGAGCTTTAGATTTAAGAAGGACATTTTTCATTTGAGGTCAGCAAAAACTTGATTCGGTGAGATGAGGAAGAAAAGTGGTCACTAGTAATGAGCGAGGGCTTACAAATATGTGAGAAGTGACTGAATCTCACTTTAGTCCCTCCTTTTTTGTTCAACAGAATAATGAAATACACTTGATTGTTATTGCCCATGACCTTCCTCTAGTGATGACAGCGGTGGGATTGACGGGGCCCTTTATAGCCGGATAGCTATTTGTGCATGCTGTAATCTCTGTAGCCTTGATTTCTACCGTGTGGAGATATAAAATGATGTTTTTGCCCTTAAAGAAGTTCACTTCCAGAACAAAAATTGACAGATCATTTACTCACCCCCTTGTCATCCAAGATGTTCATGTCTTTCTTTCTTCAGTCGATAAGAAATTGTTTCTTGAAGAAAACATTTCTTCACTTCAGTAGTGCCCCCAAGTTTGAACTTCCAAAATGCAGTTTAAATGCAGCTTCAAATGCTCTAAAATCATTTTCGAAGTAAATTGACAATTTATATACTTTTTAACCTCACACGCTTATCTGGTCTACTTCTGAATACTGTTTTTTCAGGTTCAATACAGTTAGGGTATGTCGAAAAACTCAAAGTGAACATGCAAAGAAGATCAAAAAAAGGAAAAACAGCGATGTAGGACGATTTTGAATTTGAAAAAGAAAACAAGATGTTAGTTTTTCGACATACCCTAACTACATTGACCAGGATTACACAGACTACGCATGTGCATAGCAGAGAAGAGAAAAGATGAGCATTTGAGGTTAAAAAGTATATAAATTGTCAATTTGTTTAGAAAATGACTGATCGTTTTGCTAGATAAGACCCTTCTTACTTGGCTGGGATCGTTTAGAGCCATTTAAAACTGCATTTTGGAAGTTCAAACTTGGAGGCTCCATTGAAGTCCACTATATAGAGAACATTCCTTAAATATTTTCCTCAAGAAACGTAATGAAAGACATGAACATCTTGGATGACAAAGGAGTGAGTAAATTATCTGTGAATTTTTGTTTTGGAAAATTCACTTCACTGAAAAATCACTTCCAGAATAAAAACGTCCTGATAATTTACTCACCCCTATGTCATCCAAGATGTTCATGTCTGTCATTCTGTCGAAAAGAAATGAAGGTTTTTGAGGAAAACATTGTAGGATTTTTCTCCATATAGTGGATTTAAATAGCGTCCAATGGGTTGAAGGTCCAAATTGCAGTTTTAATGCAGCTTCAAAGAGCTCTACACGGTCCCAGCCAATAAATAAGGGTCTTATCTACCGAGCCAATCGATATATTAAAAAAATAAAATAAAAATGTACATACTTTTTTAACCACAAATGCTCATCTTGCACTAGTTCGACCTCACACATTATATATACATGCACGAGTGACGTAGGCAAAAGTACCGACCCAGTGTTTACAAAGCAAACGTGCAAAGGAAGTCAAATGCCCTTTACAAAAACAGGTAAAACAATGAAGTCTGGCGATTTTGAAGTTGGAGGAAAAAATGAGATGGAGTTTTTCGCCCTACCGAAGTACACAAATAAAGAACTAAACATGCAAGACAAGCATTAGTGGTTAAAAAATATATAAATTGTAATCTTTTTTAGAAACTGACAGATTGTTTGGCTAGGTAAGACCCTTATTCCTGGGATCGTGTAGAGCCTTTTGAAGCTGCATTGAAACTGCATTTTGGACCTTCAACCTGTTTGCCACCATTGAAGTGCACTATATGAAAAAAACTCCTGGAATGTTTTCCTCCAAAACCTTAATTTCTTTTTGACTGAGAAAGACAGACATGAAGGATAACATCCTTTATAGGAATAGTTCGTCCAAAAATGAAAATTTGCTGAAAATGAACTCACCGTGAGGCCATCCAAAATATAAATGAGTTGATGGTCCTCTGCAGTGAATGGGTGCCGTCAGAATGAGAGTTCAAACAGCTGATAAATCATTATAATCCACGACCTTACAACAAAAATCTGCATGTTTGTAAGAAACAAATCTATTAAAAACAAAGATGTTTTTAATTTAAAATTGTAGCTTTCAGCTAAAAGACAACTCCTCTATCCATAATATTGGATCTCCAATGAAAAAGTCTTGTCTGAATTAGGAGCGAAATATGCACAGATCAAGCACTGTTTACAAGGGAAAATAGTCCAAAACAAACATGTCAGTGGATTTTTATGTGAAAGGGCAACAGGGGATTGACTTTTACAGCGTTACTATGCATTATATTTTGCGTTATTATTGCGTATATTTTGCATTATATTATGCGGTATTGTGCAGTGTATTTTGGCTAGATATGACAGTTTGAAGTTAAAATACATTAATGATTAATTTGTTTCTTACAAACACGTCAAATGATGTTAAATGATGGACTGGAGTCATGTGGATTACTTGTAGATTATTGTGACTGTTTTATCAGCTATTTGGACTGTAACCATTCACTGCAGAGGATCCATTGGTGAACAAGTGATGTAATGCTACATTTTTCAAATCTGTTTTGATGAAGAAACAAGCTTATCTAACATTCTGGGATAGCCTGAGGGTGAGTCCATTTTTGGGTGAACTATTCTTTTAAACTACTTTTGAAGCAACATTTGTAACTCACCCCGTTATTTTTATTTATAATTTTTTTTATTGACAAATTACAATGTAATAGAAATTAGGAATGGCACAATGTACCGTAATGTGTTATTTTTAACTATAATATTCCCATCACTGTCATTGTGGCAGGATTGATCCATGCAGTTCAGTCCATCCATCCACACTGTTCCAACATCTCTGCCTGCAGCCGTCGCCACACATGATGATCTGGATTGAGTTCTGATGACTGATAAGATGCTAATGTAAGTAGTCTAATCCTTGAAGTTTTGCTTGTGTGATACTGTTCCAAAACTACCTTCAAGTATAGTTCAGCCCGAGAAAAAAAAAAAAAAAAAAAGAACATTCGTCATTTATTCACTCTCATGTCTTTCCAAACTTATGAATTTCTTTCATCCGCAGAACACAAAAGATTATATTTTTAGGAACTGACTTTGTTACAGTTGAAGCTTTGTTGATTTTAATGGAACTTTGTGAGATCGCGATGAACTAAGATGAGTGACAGCTTTTAATGATTTTTAAGAGAGTTTGTAAGTAAGATATGGATTTAATACAACCGATAAACAGTAAGTTAATATTAAGTGACTTACATTGTCTGACTATAACACTATTGCCCGATTTTGCTCTATTTCGTTATCAAAAATAGTTCGAAAGAAGTCACAACTGAGCCGCTGCTCATCTTCATTCAAACACAAAGATGTTTTGTTTATGAATCAACGTGCATTTTTAAACGAATCTAGTGAGTCAATGATTCAATTTCCCATTCATAAAGACAGTCACTTGCATTATTCGTGAATGAATCAGCTGTTCAAACGAATCAAATGAATGAATGATTCACTAATTAAATCAGTGACTTGCTGCCACCCACTGGCAGTTATAGTTTAATTTTTAAAGTATCTTTTCAGTTATTTAAATTATTTAATATTTCTATATTCAAAATTTTATATTTAAAACATTAATCTCAACATGAATTTATGAATTTGATTACACTCTTGCCACCTCTGAGCCTCATTAAACATATGAAAACACACCTACCACCCTCTTTTTTGTTCTTCTGTGCAGCCTCTGTAGTACAAATTAATTTTTAATTAATAAGGTTAAAACAAAATTCCCCTGTAAATCATTTTAAGGAGTCAAATATCACCTTGTAATGAGAAGGCTGAATTTTTTTATCAGATTTTTTGATCATTGAATGAACCGCGTGTCTCAACATATTTTACAAACAGATTTTTAAATAAATTCTTTAGTTATTCCAGAATATCATACCTGGGCAAGAAAATAACAACTAGCTTATTTTGCTTAAATGGACATGGATATTAAGAATTAACACTTCACAGCATGAATTTTGTTAAATTAAAGTACACATAAAGTGCTGCAGCTTTGCATAAATATATAAATAAATGCAAGTAATATATATTAATATATAAATATATTTTAAATGTAATTATTTATTTATTTATTTAGTTGAACATTTTCTGGTATCCAAAGATTTTCCAGAGATTGTTGAGAATTCATATTCTGTCTGAATACTTTAGGTGCAAAAATCATATTTTAAACTTTCATATTTTTTACCACTGACTTGATGCATTATTTACTCATGGTTTCAAAAATGTTTTACATAGACTGTTACTGGCAAACACAGACTGCTTTCCTCTATATCCCTCTGAACGTCTTTGATCTGCATGCTTGAGCGAACTTTTCTTGCATCAGAAGCATAAGTTTGCCACTGAGATCTCCAGTCACGTCCACTATGTGAATATGGAAGTTCAAACCAAGACGGCAAAGAAAAACATAATTTTTTGATCTTCACACGCTAGCGCAGGAACTATCTGAGAAATGGGGGCTACAGAGATTTCAGCATACACAAATGACCATCCAGCTATAAAGGGCCCCTGCGTATCCCACCGCTGTCATCGCTAGATGAAGGTCGTGGGCAATAACAATCAAGTGTATTTCATTATTTTGCCCAACAAAAAAGAAGAAGATGAAGAAGTAAAGTGAGAGAGAGACAGAGTGAGATGCATGTAAAAAGGGTCCCACCTCCTTCTTTCCCCCAACCTCTCAGACCAGCGGCCTCCCCCACCACCTTTTCTGCACTCTCATTTATTTCAATTTGTCATGCTTTGCTCCCCCCCTCTGCGGGAGAAGCGGACGGCAGCAGGGAGAGATGGGGAGAGAAATTGGTATCTCCGCTCGCGCCGTAATGAAACATTTAGATGCGAGCAGAGCTATGCCTCCGCATTAGCAGCGGCGATGAAGGGAGATGGCTCGCGGCACACAGCCCACTCCACCTAATACCGCTCTAATCCAGGTCAAAGTGGGACACTTCTTCTCCTTAATCAGTATTGGCACCTTCTTTTGGAGGATGTATTTATGGTATGAAAGGTCCAGCTGTGGAGCCACTGCGGCTGATGCCACGAGCAGCTCTTTTTCTGACAGGGAATGGAAAAATAAATCATGGCTTTGCATTTGTATAGGACTGGAGATCAAGGACAGGTGCTGAGATTGAAAATCCTATTGCTTTTTCAGAGCTGGTGCGTTTCGATATAAAATGTTTGTGAGGAAAGCCGAGGTAAATAGCCGTCGGACGTTAATAACGTCATCTATTATGATTGTTTTCGGGCCGGGAACGGTTTTATACCCCTCATAATAAGTGTCGTAAGTGTTGCCCCAACCTGAAATGGAAATGTTATCGGGTGGTTTGCTGGCTGTGGTTGTCAGATGGTCTGTACAGGACGTCTGATGCAAGCCTTTGAAGTGCTATGTAGGTTAGGGGGCGTCATGTGCCATGTGCCATGGTCACATTTCCAGGCTTCTCGGAAGCAGAAGTCGTCATAGCTGAGTAAACTTCTATAGTTGTGAGGGGAAACGACAACAAATAGAATTGATGTGTTCACATTTGATCCAATAGACCTTATGTGCCAGAGAAATAAATGTGCTGCCATCTTTAGAATTCTTTCTTTGAACTTTCATTTCTATAGCATATCTGTTGAACAGTAATAAGCCGGTGAAGTGGAGCTGACGAAACTTATCATGAGCATTGTAATGTTTGAGGTGGATGTCATAACAAATGTCAGTAGACCAGGAAGTTTTTAAAATGAGTGGTTTATTCACAGATTTGTATGACGTTATCTTCACGCTGTGGAAATATAAACGGAACACAGAAGAAAACGAGTGCAAATAGGAAAAGGGGCGGAGCCACATACGAATTAAGCATAATCGTATTTCTATGACCTTAAAAACGAGAGAAAAAAACAGGGGGATTGATTGTGTTGGTCAGAAGATAAAAGATGTTAACTTTACCATCACTTTATCAATCGTATTAAAAACACTCAATAGTGCAAACTAGTTTTCTGTCATTTAATTTCAGGGTAATTTAACACAAAGTAGAGTATTATAAATGTACATTTATCTAAAAAATAATCCTAATAAAATATTTTTAAAAACTTTAGTTTTAGGTTTAGTTAATATCTGTTGAAACGTGTCATCAGAATCTGTGAAACAGGTTCAATCTTTATTCCAGATGCTGATTCACTACTTGGTTTATAATAAATACAAACTTAAAAAAATATAAAAAAAAAGTATGCATTTGTTGAGTCAGTTAGCAGATGCTTTTATCCAAATTTGACATACAAATAAAGAAATGTAATAGAACATGAATGATTATATTTGTGTATTTAATTTTTGCTGCAATTATTTTAGCTTGTGAAAAAAGCCATGAAAGGTTGTGAATTACAGTCATTTTACTATAGATTTTACCTAAGAAATAATGCAGTCACTGTAGTTTGTGGCCTTGTGTGGCCTACAGTTGAGGTCAAAAGTTTACATACACCTTGCAGAATCTGCAAAATGTAAATTATTTTACCAAAATAAGAGGGATCAGTTGTTCATGAGTCCCTTGTTTGTCCTGAACAGTTAAACTGACTTCTGTTTATCAGAAAAATCCTTCAGGTCCCACATATTATTTGGTTTTTCAGCATTTTGTGTATTTGAACCCTTTTCAACAATGACTGTAGGATTTAAGATCCATTTCACACTGAGGACAACTGAGGGACTCATATGCAACTATTACACAATGTTCAAATGCTCACTGATGCTTCAGAAGGAAACCCAGTGCATTCAGAGCCAGGTGGTGAAGTTTTTTTGAATTTGAAGACCAGGGTAAATTTAACTTGTTTTTTTCTACTGGGAAACATGTAAGTATCTTTTGTAGCTTCTGATACTAAATGAAAAAAATATGATATTTAGGCAAAAAAAAAAAAATGTACACATTCATTATGTTCAAAAGCTTTCACCCCTGGCTCTTAATGCATCATTTTCCTTCTGAAGCATCAGTGAGCGTTTGAACCTTAGTTGTCCTCAGTGGGTAACACTTTAGAATACTGTTCTGTCATTAATGAATAACTACACAGGAACAAATGACTAACTACTATTAACTAACAAGAAACTCTGATTAATGAATCAGAAAATAATAGCACTTATTTGAAAGTGGTAGTTCACTATTAGCTAAGAACTACTAAGATACAGGTTCGTAATTAATGTGAATAATGCAAAATGTATAATTAATGACTCAAGGATTACCAAATCATCAGAAGGAATAATTATTTGGATCAGTATTCTAAAGTGAAAATCATGATAACTCCCTAGTAATGACTAAAGTTATTTTTAAAAATTTGTAAGGTTCTGGATAGTAATACTTCCAATGGCTTTGGTAACACTTGAGTCATTACTAGTGGGTTACCATGATCTTCACCTTAGAATACAGATCCAAATAATTAGTAATTCCTTTAGAAGGATGTAGTAACACTTGAGTTATTACTATCTAAATCTTACTTATACCTCAAAAGCTTACAATAATTTCAGTCATTACTAGAGAGTTAACATGATCTTCAGTTTATTGATCCAAATAATTAGTAATCCCCTTCTGAAGGATTTGATAATTATTGAGTCATTATTAGTGACTTACCATGATGCTCACTTTAGAATTCATTATACATATTGCATTATTCACATTAATTATGAACCTGTATATACTAGTTCTTAGTAGTTCTGCGAGAGATGTGGAAAAAAAGAGTAGTTACTGATTAGCTACAGTAATAGTGAACTACCACTTTCAACTGAGAACTATTGATTCATGTTTGTTGTTCCTATGTAGTTTTTCATTAATAATGGAACAGTATTCTAAAGTGTTACCCCTCAGTTGGAAAAAATGGATCTCAAAATCATACAGTCATTGTTGGAAAGGGTTCAAATACACAAAAATGCTAAAAAAAACAACAAATTTGTGGGACCTGAAAGATTTTTCAGAAGTACAGTGGGCAGTTTAACTGTTCAGGACAAACAAGGGACTTATAAACAACTATCACTAAACAAAAAACAAAAAAAATCACAGCTGTGGATCATTCAGGTAACAACACAGTGTTAAGAATCAAGCGTATGTAAACTTTTGAACGGGTTCATTTTTATAAATTCAGCTATTATTTTCTCTTGTGAACTACATGTAAACGTCTTTTATGTGAAATAACTTATTCAGGTCAGTACTAAATAAACAATAACATGCATTTTATATGATCCCTCTTATTTTGGTAATTCTGCAAGGTGTATGTAAACTTTTGACCTTAACTGAGTATTTTCAATAAAACTGCAGCAATATGATAAGACAGTGACATTTGTTAATAATGATAGATAGACAGACAGATCTATACTCATCTTTGGTAGATCCTTCGAAGACATTTTGAGTAAAACAGCTCCATATTTAAAGACAAAAGATATGAAGTGGAAGCAATGCAACCTGTTTTACTGAATACAAGCGTTTGTTGCATATCACCTGCATTGGCCCAAGTCTAAGGAAGTCAGATCACGTAGACAAGTAACGACGTACCTCTCCTCAACGATCTACATGGTTGGAGGAATCATGTGTTTTTGTTTTATAAAGAAGTTTAGTATGAGTAGAAATTGTTTTTCCCATTGCACCAGTTCACATCTGCTGCTGTTTTGCCGGATATGATTCCCAACTGGTTGTTTTTCTGAAGTTTTATCAGTATTTTTAAAGCATGATGTGCGTCGATTTTACCCGACCTTCAAGACTGAAGTTGAACCCCATTGCTTTGCAAAATACATGATCAGCCTTTAGACTTAGAGTATTACTTTAAAAGAAAATACCATATGACTTCTAATAGCATGCTGTCAAGCTGAACAGAAAATTATACACAAAAACAAGTTTCTTTATGGATTTTGTCACGATAAAGTCACATGGGTGTGGCCAGCTGAAAATAAAGCCCAACGTTTAGTTTGATTCATCATCCAGATATGTAATAAACTTCAGTTCCACAAAGGATTCACTGAAATAAATGGTCAGATGTGGCTGACAGAACATTAAAGTTTTGACAAAGTTCAATTATAGTAGGGGTGAAATCAAACAATGGTCCGGTCTCTTGTAAAACAGCGTTTGAGTAAATTGTTTTTTAATGAATGCCTTTTTAACAGCTTGAATCCTTTATTCTGTCATCACTGGACACACTTTATCTCTAGTCTAATAGCCACGAGTGCAAAGTGCTCAATATAATTCCTCTGAAGCTGCCACGGCTCTGTCAACGCTGACTGGACCTTCATTAATTCAACTCTCAAATCGATGGCTTCTCTTGTCACGGCTTTGCAATCAGTGCCATTTTTTTCCCTCTTTCTCCGCTCTTAGTGGTCTATACGCTCTGCAAGTTGGCGAGAGGAAGAGCAGAGAAGTGACAGAGGGGTCAGTCAGCCATAAGCAACATGGAGGTGAGTGAAGTGTGTGTCCAAAATGGGAATCCTCCTCATGTTACCTTCAGCGAACGTCTGACCCCCACCATTTCTCATTATTGTCACAGTTGTTTTGTCACAGGAAAGGCTGGACAAAACAACTGTGGATGTACACTACTGTGCAAAAGTTTGGGGTTAGCAAGGTTAAGAAAAAAAAAAAAGTTAAGAAATGACTTACTCCTGTTCAGCAACAATGCATTAAATTGAATGTTACAAAAGATTTCTATTTCAATTAAGTGCTGTTTATTTGAACTTTCTATTCAGAGAATCCTAATTTT
>JAHKKF010379154.1:0-11064 GCA_019740295.1 Labeo calbasu | reverse complement strand
CCTTTCTGGATTCCATTTTAAATTGTAATAATGAAAAGCATCTCCAAATATTTGATTTTATTAAAAATAAAATGTTCTTAAGTAAAACTGTCGATTTTTTGTGGGAAATTAATCATTTAGATTAATCGATTAATCGATAAATTAGTCGATAGGATTATCGACATAAAAATAGTTGTTAGTGGCAGCCCTAGGCTTAAATAAAGCCACCAAACAAGATGAACGAAACAAGCAGCACCTGAACTGAGCACTCAATCAATTACAGAATAAAACAGGCAAAGAACAGGAGAGCAGGACCAATTAAACCAGAAAACAGATCAGGACACAGACGGTCCACTGCTACATTAGTATGATGACGAAACAGTTTTTGTTTCGTCAGCAGTGCTCTGAATCTCACACAGCACGTGTGGAATACAGAAAGCGAGAGTTTCTCTGCTGAAGCGGTCGTCTGTACTCATGACGATGTCACTCTGGCTGGTTCTTGAGTTTGCAGGAAGGAAAGAGAGGCAGTATTTCCTGCTAGAGGACAGATCACTCATCCATTCATTCTGCCTCATCCTCCCATAACATGAGGCCGCTGACGCCGCACGGACTCACACTAACAGACGAATGAACCTTATTACAAAACCAGCGCTGAGACGGCTCGGGAAAAGAACAGAAGAATTTAAAAATAAAGGATCTAATGATGTTGAAATCAGTACGAGAGCAGAGAGGAAGACCATTCCCAAGCCCTTCCAGAGCCACGGATGCAGTACACGCTTTATATGCCGACTAGCAGATGTGCCGTAACCGGACGTGATGCACGCGGCATCCACACCAAACACGCAAATCGTTCACGCTTCTTCTTGTGTAACATAAGGCATTTCTCTGATAATATCATATCCTATTATCGATGCTTCTGTCCGACGAGAGGTGAGCGTGCGCAGGACTCCTGTCACAGAAACACAAGCCAGGCGATAAACGCGGAGACTCCGAGCGTAAGAGAAAGCCTGCACCTCCATGTCGGCATGAGAGTTTGTCAGGATGACTCTACTCTCAGACCACACGCTCCTTTAACACATCATCTCAACTCAATACACACGCAACTACATTTATCTGAATAATCACACACAGAAGTCTCCAACAATAACAGAGTTATTCGCTTTCAATGAATCTGTATTGTATTAAAGTATTACAGAAAAGAACGTGGCTTGGCATTAAAACTGTAGAATACAAAACTGGAGCTGAAACTCTCTTGTTGTTGTTGTTGTTGAAATGCAGTCAACACTACAACGTGTGTAAATATTGATCAATGGAGTGTGATTGTAACGCTCTTCCCATCATACTGTAGAAAGGGTGTAAACGGTGTCACTTCCTGTGTGACACAAATGGTTAGATTTTTGCAACAGACTTTTGGCAAAATAATTTTGCTTAAGAAAGTAGAGTGGGAAGTGCCTGCTGACAGGAAGATGACGAGCAGTTTCTCCATCATTCTTACTAAATGGTTTCAGCAAGAGTTCACACCCCGGGCTTTACTCAGAAACAGCAGCACAGCTGTGTCTCAATCGGTCACACAACACACACAGAAGTAAACGTCAGCTGTGTCTTGAGGGAATACAGACGTAGAATATGGCGTCTGTGCATTAACCGTATAAATATAGCCTGACAGACATGCTGCTGTCTGTCGTGACAATAATACTGATAATCAGCAGCGATATTAACAATACAGAGAATCATTCACGTCTTACTGCCGCCGTGGTAAACAGAGTTTTAATGATTCTGCATCGCTCAAGTCACATTTATTTCTAAAGCACTTTACACAGAGGAGACTGTTTCAAAGCAGCTTCGCAGAAATAAACAGGGAAATAAAAGATTCATTGATGCAAGCTTCATCAAATATGAAACAAATCCCAGTTCTGCTGTAAAGCAGCTCTAACAAAACAATAGTGTCATTATTCAGTGCAACTCGGTTAAGTTTTGTTCTCATTAAATGGAGTCAGTGATATCAAAAGTGTGTTTTAAACCCCAACTAAACAAGCCAAAGCGGCAAGAAACCCAAACTCCGTTAGAAAAGCAGGCTCGGTCGGGCACCAGTTCTCCTCTGATCAAATCAACAAACAGACCGATTTATGATTACAGATTGCAGATTTGTGGATTGATATTATTTAAAAGTTCTGCATCCATCTCCTTCTGCTTGAACAGGTTATGAGACACGTAGCTACTAGCTAAAGGTCATTAACTAGTGATCTGGCTGCGGTGCCTGCTACGCCTGGACAATGACAATAAGGTAATCATCATATGTACTTGTTCAGATTTACATTTGCATGTGGATCAGATCAGATGCTGCTTTTGTGAACAGGAATAAAATGATTTTCTGTTTGTTTTCCTGAGCGCACCATGTTCCAGATGCAAGTAACAAACTCTAACACAATATAGGATGGCTGATCTTTTGTTAATATTATTAATTTTCACAACAGAGCTCCATGTGGTGACACATATATAGACTATGAGCTAAAACAGTTGAGTTTTTCTATTTTCACTTTATAGTAGTGATCATGTATTGGCCACTGTTTAACTCAAATGTAAACACACTGGATGTGTACTGAGTGCCCTGATGAAGATCTGCATGTGATGGTAATGCCATCGTGTCTGGATGAAGAGAAGAGCGGAGGCTGTCGGCAGTGAGGCGTGCTGACAGAGTTCATCTCGATCGACGCGTGTATGAATGTGTGCATCGCTGCAGGAGCGACACACGTCACCCGTGTTCATCACAAGCACATGTGGTTAAAATCTGCATATGTCATATATTTAAAGGTGCAACAGGTGATTGTCTTCAGAAACATGTTTTTGTTAAGTCTCTTCACATCCCAGTAGCAATCATTAAGTTAAGTTGTCTAAATGTATTTCTATGTATTTATATATTCTGCGGCAGGTGTAGGACCAAGAAATGTTCGTCCAATCAAAACGCTCGGTCCAAACATTACAATTACGGTCGTCGTACCTGCCTGTCAAGTATGTGTTCGCATACCTCTGTGCATCCTGTTCGCGCAGGCAGCATACGTCATCAGCGCTGTGCAGACGGAGCGAGAACGGCAGACAAACATCAACAACCTGATCTTCTTTCCTGGTATTGTAACGCTTTTACTAACTGTACTATAAAGTGTTCTCACGGTTAATGACGTGATGTTGTAACGGCCACTAGAGCATTTACGGTAGTTTTGTGGCAGACTGACAACTGCGCACGTGCATAACGTGTGTCTGTACGTTCTGGAAGGGTGAAGAGATGACTCTTTCTTTATTTCGAACGCATGCTTGTGCACATTTTTCCTGTAGTGAACAGCGGTCAAGATGGCAAAACCCCTTTCTGTACAACGTGTGGAAAGTCATATTTTGACGTCATCAGGCTCTGTGGACAACAATGGATGCCTTTTGCCTTAAGATAAGACAACACTACCTCTTGTGGAGAAGGGGGGTTAATATGAACATACAGTCACTCCCGCTCAGGAACTGCTTTGTTCTCCCTCACTCTTATCAAACACATGCATTCACACGAAATGGACACAAGATTGACTAAACCTTTGTCATATCAATCTACAGAACTGTATACTTAATGAGTGCTGTATGTGATACAACAATGTCTGCAACATTACTGTATTTGCGTAGGTCAATGCGCTGCATATTGCCAGTGTTTAGTTTCATGCTCAGATGCAAAGCCCAATATTGACTGAATTTGAGACGGTCATATTGCTTTTAGATGTTTCTTTTTTTTTTTTTAAATAATTATGTTAAAATAATGCAGCAGTGCTTTTTTAGTCATATTTGTTCAGCAGTATGTATACTTAAATTTCAGCTGTTTTCAAAATTCGTATGGCTTTGAAAACATGGCTGCTGATGATTTTAGGAATCACTTGATAATGTAGATGAAAATATAGCACAAATCTGCCATAAATATAACATTTCAATTACAACTTAATAGAATGTGAAATCTATAGTAAATTATTTGCCCGTGTTTCAGCGCGCTATGAAAGCGCATCACGGCGGGAGTTCTCTCTCTCTCTCTCTTCACCTCGGGCAGCTATTCCTTTTTAGAGGCTTCTTTATTAATAACATTGCTGCATTATAATTATAATCTAACAGTGTCCTAATCATGTGTTTCTGTTTTCATAGACAGGTTTTCATGTCATATTTTTATTTGTAACATTCAACATTTTCAACAGTCTTCTAAGTTTTTTTCACTATATTCATTACGGCCATGCCCCGCCCCCCGCACAAGCCCCGCCCCCGATTACGCGATTAATCGTTTTTGAAACCTATCGATGATTGAAATGAGAAATTTCCCAAAATGCCCATCCCTACTTGCATTTATCAACCTTTTATCCATTCACTGTATCCATTTAGTAGTTGTTAGTTACTCTTGTTTATTCCTTTGTTAATAAAAGCCCTTTTTTTACACTTCCTTGTGTCTTCCTTGTGTCGATAATACAGTGGAAAGGCTCTACAAGTTAACGATATCTCACGAATCCTTCAGACTACAACTTCCTGTCATTTAAATGTAATTCTTATTTATGCAACAATCTTCCATGATTGTTCTTTATTGTCAAGGTGGAACATCCTTGGCTGGTGCACCGTAAAATAGTATGAAATATTAATATTAACATTTAAGCCCAAAAGCCATTACACTGGTGGTGCTACTTAAATCTAAAACCACAACATTTAGGGGCCTCGTGTGAAGCTAAAACCATTCCGTATTTGATGCATTTGCTACATATCCCGTGTGTTGCTGTCGAAATCTAAAACCATTACAGTGTTGTCATTTATTCTTGAGCTTCATCAACACACAGCAGCACAGTGTGTCATATGTGCACACGCAAAATCATGGACAATCCCCTGGAAATTCACCAGCTTTCAGAAGAGACTCTTGTTCCTTGGTTTATTCACGCTCATGTCGTTTCAAACCTGTGTGACCTTTTTTCTTCTGCAGAACACAAATGTTTTGGTGACCACTGACGTCTATTTTACGGACAAAAAAATCCCCCTGGTTCTCGAAATATCTTCTTTTATGTCAAGCAGAAGAAAGAAAGTCCTACAGGTCCTGCGCGGGGCGGCTCCCCTTTCTTCATGCCGTTCGCTGGGAATGGGCCGCTCAGCACAGGACAGCTGAAAGCCAACCACGATGCAATAGACTGGATGAGCGTGTGTTTGTAAATCAGCGCTGGAGCGCTGTGTCGCACACTCCAGCAAACATCAGGAGAGGAAACGGCCTCTTTAACACGAGTTTACACGAGTGCGCGATGACATCATCCCAGCAAACGGCATGCTTTACAGAGGAACTACAAGAAAAGCATTCTGGAGCGTTCAGGTCAACAGCCTGTCTCCTCACTATTAGTGCTGTTTCCTGTGGATGAATGCATTTTGGTGAGCGCTCATGCACACTGGAAGAGCGAAATGAAGTGAATTCTGAGCCGCGCACGCTGGCAGGTTTTAGATGGTATTTCTGTCGAAGGGGATTTCCTCGTGCTCTTCAGGATGCCTGCGAAGCGCCACATTGTATTAAACGACTGGGACATAAACAGGAAGTGCCGTCTAAAAGGGTGACAACGGGACTATACTTCAGACGAAGCAGCTCTCTGATAAATCCTTTAGAACATTGTTGAAACTGATCCACATCTGATCTCAGGAGCAAGTCCTGCCTTAAAACGGTTTCTTGTTTTTGACTGAGTTTCACCAATGTCGTACTGTGACTGAACAAACTGATGGAAGAATGAAAACACTGTGCTGTCATCCTAAAACCAGATGTTTTTTGTTTGTTTGTTGTTTGTTTTAATTATTAATGGTTTAATAAAATTGACGTTTTTTTATTATTATTTATTTACTTATTTTTACATTTTTGTTTTATTAGACTAAACACTGCCTGAAGTGGATATAAATATTGAGGTGAATTTCAAAAGCAAATGGATCTCTAATAATGCTTGAATATCTTCTACTACATTGACTGTAATCAGCAGCTGAAATTCTATTCTATGTTATAACAGAACTGCATGTTGTTCAAATAGCAGCATTGTTCTGAAACCACACTATAGCCCACAGACCTGCAGAGCTGACAGATATGAAGCTCAGATCTGCTCTTCAGGACCGCTAGAAACACTCAAGTGTAATGGAGTAGGACGGAGCTAAACTACGCAGGTCTGTGGATCTCTAGGAACATAGACTGTCACCCCTGGTCTATGGAAGCATCATAGAAAAAAAACAACAGTTCCTCAAAAACAGAACATATAGGTGGCGCCTATCGAAAATACAGCGGTTACCCCTGTCTGCACACAAAGCAGCACTGTGCTAACAAACACCACTTTTAGGCATAATGCAGGGGTAAGATGAAAAGGAAATGCCATCCAAGACTTTTCTGAAGACAGTTTGTTCTTCTTCAGATTTGCACAAATCACATGAAAGGGGTATTTCAATGTCTAAATGGTGAATTTCGTCAAACGGTGACAAATTTGCACGTGTGATGTCACAACAGAGAAGAAAATTTGGCCGCAATTTCTGCTTCGTGTGGATTTTAAAGATGTAGTAACGGTGAAAGTGTGCTACGACAGAGGTGCAGAAGTGATCGGATCTGTGTTGCCTCATATGTGAAAATACATGATGAAACGAGAGTGTGTACGAAAGATCTGAATGCAGAACTAGCTGCGCAATTACTACAAATAATCAGAATGGATATTAATTCATGACCATGACACATGATAAATCATGATAGACTGCATCATGCTGTTCCTGGATTTAGGATGCAATTTCCTTGATTGAAAACAAGATAAATAATTGCAAATGATTTAAGAAATATATTTTTTTAATGGGACAATTCACCCAAATTTTAAAAACTGTCTACCTTTTTATTCACTTTCAAGTTCAACTTCTTATATCTTTCATAAAAAAATCAATTTTGGCAAGTATGTGTAACCAAAAAATTTCAAAATATCAAAATATCTTCTTTTGTGTTGAGCTGAAGAAATTAACTCATAGAGGTTTGGAACGACGTGAGGGTGAGTAAATGACGACAGAACTTTCATTTTGGGCTGAACTATCCTTTTAAAGCATAAGTTTGATGTCATGCAGCAGCATTGATCAAAACAGCATGTGGTACTAAAATTGTGCTGCAGTATCACACGATTACAATATAAAAGCCTGAAATAGAAATGCTAAGGCTGTCCTAATATGCGCGCGTCCCACCCTACACTTTGTGCTGCTTTTACTGCGTGCTTTCTGAAGAATGGCAGAAAGAGCAGAAGAAACGGTTGCACAAGATGATCCACAGCGGGACTGTTGCAGCGCTGAAGCGCAGCAGATCCACCCTGACCTGAATCAAACACATATGTGTGTGTGTCACACTTCTCACAGGATGTTTGGGTTTACTACACACTTCTTTAAAGATCCGATATTTATGTGAAACACGCTCTGACCTTCATGAGGAAGTGAGCTCCACCCAAAAACTGTGTCAAAGACCGAAACCACACTTTAGTAGGTTTCATTAGCAAAACTCCCACAAACTATTTACCGCACTAGTGCTGCTGGTGGAGAGAGAACTGGCACATCTGAACAACAAAAGACTCGCCGCTGCGATTCTGCATCACGATGGTGCTTCACAAAATAACTTTAATACAAATAAATTCCAAGTTTGACTGACAAATAAACAAATAGGACAAGCGATGATCTAGGCAGCAGCACAAACCTTGTAAACTTGTCCATAGGTCCCATTGCCGACCACCTCGATGAGCTCGAATATCCCTGCAGGATCCTGAAAAGAAGAATCACACGGGTCAAATGATGAGATTAGGACTGATGATGCAGCTCACTAGAGTTTAATAAAGCAATGATGTGCTCGCCGTGATTTGAGACACGCTCCATGTTTTCACTTCAACATCTGTGACAGTTACATTCCCAGATCACAAACGGCTGACAAGCGAAGAAAACTTAAGGAAATTATTCCTCCAGACGTAAACGACACGACAGCCGAGTTTCACGACTACTCTGAACTTTAAATGGCATTTAGAGTAAAGTTTATTCAGCGAAATCAGTGTAAGCGCTGACTGAAACTTGTGCCGAGCCTCGACCAATCGCTGCTGTCGAAAAGACGCAAAAGTTAGTGAAAACAAACAGTGAAGTGCTGAACTCACCCGTAAGGAGGCGAGGTCGATGTTACTCAGACTTGTTGTAGTGAAGTCTCTCGCCATTTTAATGAGCTCGTCTGCCAATATCAGAGTTTGTTAACTGATCATGGTTTGAGGAACAGTATGTCTGCCCATCTTCAGCTCCTCGACAGCACATCTGACCCTACTATAGCGAAGGCTCGCCTTATGAATCTTAACGACATAACGGAACTCTCGCCCAGCAGTTGGAAGTGCACTGAATGTCGGTGTACGTGGGCGTTTCGCAACTGGCGGATCAGCCAATCCTGTCACAGCTGCTAAATATTAATGAGCTCATGCTCCTAGATACTCCCGGAAAGTTACGCAGCAGCCTCATGACGGAATTAATATTCATGAGAGCTTTCCTTCGCTTTAGTAGGATTTGGCATTTCTCAGGACAAACACAGGAAACCCGGAAAAAGAGTAAAAAGTGAAAAGCTCTTCCTCTGCTTACAACAAAACAACGCTTCCCATCTCTGTATGATACAGTCCGCTTTCAGGCAGGATTTTCATTTGACATATTCTGCCACCTTTATGATCAGTTTCATCACATTACAGCATGAAATGAAAAGGCACCTCTCAGACTGAATTACTCATATATTTATTTATTTTGTTGGTCTGATAACAATTATTATTTTGGCAAGGTATATTACAAATAATTTATATGCTAAAACCAGAAACCTGTGAGTCAGACAAGCTGCTTTATTGGTGAGCATTTGTTAAATAACAGCTCGAAAATCCCTACTCTTCCACACTGGCTTTATCTGAAGAGTAAAACGGCATACTAGTCGTGAGTATACAAAATCAAATCACTGATTTTAGTGACCTTTCATTTCAGTAAACTAGTAAGAGGGCAGCATTGCATACAAATTCAATAAAATGCTAATAAATATCAATACTGATCAAAAGTGTTCGATCATTACAGCACTGAAATGCTTCCTCTGTAGTACCAGATACACCATGTAAACGAGATGCATCTTTCCGTAATGTATGAAAAACATCCGAATTCTGAGGAAGGAAACAGCCAAACGATCAGGAAATAAGGCAAATGATAAGCTGTATCAAATATGTCAATACCTCCTCGACTAGCTACAAACCATATTCATGTGCTTATTAGATTTGAATAGTAATTATTTGCATAAATATAACATATTCTTTAAAGCTCGGAGCTGATGTGTCTTTACATTATTGTGCTGTATCAACCGAGGTCATGATGTCAAATAAACCCTTTAATGCAGATGCAGTGTTGGATGGAATAACTGTACATGGTGTAATTAGCTCAAAATTCAAGTAAGAAAACAATATCAGTAGCTCTTCGTCTGTCTGAACAAAGTATGAAAACACTAAAGGCTGGAAGAAAGCCAGATAAACCATTATGTCGTTTTTCAACAAGATGAAGTCATGCAGATAAAAAGGAAGAAAGGATGAGATGGACAAAGCTGCGCTCTACCAGATATCACTGGAAAGCTCTTGTCCGGACAGCGGCACGAACGGGCTGTTCAAGTGAACGTCTTTCTTGGGTTTGCCGACGTTGTTCTGCGTCAGTCGTCCGTTCAGCAGCGTCATGGGCAGATTGCAGTACACGTGCCGGCCGCTGAGCGTGGCGATGGCGGTGCTGGGCAGCTCGTACTCGTAGCTGCGGCAGAAATGGCGCATCTGCAGGTGGCCCGGCTCGTTATAGTCCGGTATTTCGACGTGAGCCGGCGCCAGCGACGCCGAGGTGGCCGTCATGGCCACCGTCGACACGGCCTGCAGGTCGCCGAAGAGCCCCTGCTCGCCCGAGTCCAGGACTTGTCGGCGGGACACGCTCTCCCTTTTCTTGGCTGGCATCTCGTAGCGGACCCGCTTCCAGAACTTGGATTTGAGCTGGTTGCTTTTGGGGCCGTGCCACTTGATGAGCGACAGCACCCGGATGGTGTGCTTCAGGTCCTCCACCTCCTGGTAGTTGATGACGCTGCGCAGGTCCGAGCATTCGATCATGATCACCTTGATTTCGCCCGTCACCAGCATGCCGTGCAGCCGCGGCTCGAACTGGAAGATGCTCCAGCCGCGGCGGGCCACGAACTCGGGGGTCAGGACGATGATGAGACGCCTGCTCTGCTCCACGCTGCGCGCCAGATCCTCGATGTATGCTGGGGACACAGAGAGAGAGAGAGACAAATGACTACGGATGTCATGCACCAGCAAACACAGACTCTTCAGAAAGAGAGACACAAATGATCCGCTTTTAGAGCTTGCCTTACTGACTTTTAGCACATTACATTTTTCAATGAACTGAAACCTTTCTTGAAAATAGTCAATGGTAACAGTTTTCAAAACTGTGCGCGAAGCCATTTCTGGTAAACGTCTCAGATTACGTATGCAACCTACAGAGGACTCCCCTATCCCTAGTCTGGGATAAGAATAGTTAAGCATGAGGAGTTGGGGTGGAGGAGGGATGCCGTAAAACAGGTGTCGTGGGACAGGTGAGTCGGCTGTATATATCATACTAATTAAGTCGATTATCTAAATGAACTCTACCTGTGCTGATTATCTGAACGTGCTCCTCCTGAAACCGATACCTCCATGTTCCAACGCCTGAAGGAAGATGTTTCACAGAGAAGGGACACAGTGTGCTCGTCCAAATACCCACACGTGCGGTCTTAGCCACACAACAGGAAGTAAATGTGCAAGCCTGTCCAGGACCCATATTCACAAAACATTTTAAGATGTTCTCCTAAATAGCAGTAAAAGTTTTTAGCTAAGAGTTTTCTCCTAAAACCTATTCACAGCTGCTGAGACAAACTTTTACTAAGGAATAGTCTTAAAGACTTAAAGGGGTCATCGGATGCAAAGTTCACTTTTACATGTTGTTTGAACATTAATGTGTGTTGTCAGTGTATGTACAAATCTACCCTATAATGATAAA
>JAHKKF010379140.1:0-10978 GCA_019740295.1 Labeo calbasu | reverse complement strand
TAATCTATTTTATTTATTAACAAATACATCAAAATGCACTCATTAAATACAATTAAGTACACCTCTTCTGTGAAGAGGTTTGTGTTTTTTTAAGGATTAAAATTATTTATGTAATAATGCCACATTAAAATTGTTTCTATAGAGTACATTTAAAGTAATCCATTTTTTATAAACTTTTGTCTGTAAATATAAAGTAAATATGAATGTACATGAACTTCATCATTACAAGTGGTAATTCCACATATATTTAAGTACATCATGGCATACATGTTGGAGTAGAAATTACATTGAATTTTTATACTAAAAAAAAAAATGAAACCAGCACAATTGAAAGAAAGGGCACATTTGACATAAATAGTTTTAAACTAAATTTTTAATGTATTTTTCCTTTCCTTTGTCATTGATATTCTTATGTAACTGACCGTGATAATTAGTTTTCACTTGCAGTGTTTTAGACAGCTTTTTTAATGGTAATGTGAGCGCACTAGTTCCCACATTGTCACATTAATTATCATTGTAGACAGCTTTGTTGATTTATAATGGAATGTGTCTAGGTTAGTCGCTTTACACCCATGCAGTGTAGACAGATGTATTGATCAATATGTGAGCGACCTAGTTTTTTCATGCTGCATTGCTCTCGTACAGACAGATACGTTGATAACAGTGCATTGAACTTGCTTTCTGTCACAATGCCAAAGTTCATGCTTCTGCCCCTCCCATAATCCAGTATTTGTTCTGTACTTTAAAAAGCACACCTGCCTCAACTAATATCATACAGATTATCTGAAGTATTCTATTCGTGTATAAAGCTTCATTTATTTATAAAGCAACCATTATTCTTAGCTGCTTAAGTACAAACGCAAGCTTCTTCACACGCAAAAAGTGACAGGAATGCCGTCACACCCTGTGGTGAAAGCAGGATAAATAGACTTTCATGTTGTTGTGTTACTCACCAGATCACCAGTATTTAACTGCCTGCCTCAGAGTGATAATGATATACTTTGACAGTTTTGCTTTAGGAAATGGTTCGTGATTTTGATGCTGATTGGTTGTCTCCAGCACGCATATGCATAGTTTGCTTGTACGTACTGGCACTGTGCTGAGCTGGTAATTTTAAAGGTTGAACAGAGGTCACTGGCAAATTAAATCTGCCGTCTCTCTTTTAGACCCCAAAACCTGTGCAGATGTGGAGCTGGACAGCACAGAATGGGAGATCAAGACCATCACCAGTGCAATAAAGCATTACCTCAGGTACAAACACCCACCCCTTCACACATGACCACATAACAACAACCAGTCTATACTACACAAAACTTGTTTTATCTGTTATGATTTGACTGGCTCCTGCAGTCTCAAATGTTAGCTTGACTGCTAAGGCATCAGTACTGCAGTTGCGTATGCTCAGGGATGTTAACCTACATACCTAGAAACTAAAAAACACTCTGGCGACCCACAAAATACACTCAGAACAGTTTGGTTCAGCTAGTAGGCCTATGCTGAGCAATATTTAATGTCATGATCTTTAACTTACCAGTAGTTGTATTTACAGAGTTAGGATCGTTCGTCAGGTCGGGTTCCTTACCCACCTGCAGTAAGTGGGACTCGAGTACATCTTCATGTGTAATTTCATAATTACTTAAGTGTTTGAAATTTGAAATACTGCTAAATGTACTGACAAGCAGTTCTGGTAAACTAAAATATGCTTTAATGTCATTGTTGAAACTTGCTTGCCATGTATTTAAAGTGCATTCAAAATTATATTCATTTTAACTGTAATATCAAATAGTTCAATTAAGTATGTTTTATATGCTTTAGTGTGTCAACGCATGCATGAGCAAAGATATTGAAACAATGATTTAAAATGTACTTCAAAGTAAAATGTTTCATTTAAAATGCACTTTTATATTATCATTATTGTGATATTGTGGTTACATGATGATATGACATTCTGATGAGAAGACATTCTAACATAAAAGGTCTTTAAAGATGTGTTTTGGGCCAGTACGCTTTGGCACAGTATCTGTAAAACTTTGAACAAAACTGAAAGCACAATATGGCTTAATCCCTTCATCAAGTCTGTTTTGGCTGCGCGTTTTAAAGCGAATGGCGCACTTTGTTCAGGCGATCAGCTCACGATCCAGTGTTTTCCGTGCCTCAGAACGGCTCCGTTCACAGTGAATGCAGTGAACTCGTTTATTACATGTGCTGTGAGTTTAGCACGCATTTGGGAACTGCAACGGCCACCGGTTATGTGTTATTTTTCACGGCAGATGATTACAGCATTTCACTAGATTTGTAGTGAGACGCGTTTTTGTAAACCTGTTTTCACAGGAAGCGCAGTGGTGTATAAAGTACCTCAAAGCCATACTTAAGTGAAAATACAGATATCTTACAAGAAAATGACTTTGGCAGAAGAATATTACTTGAGTAAAAGTCTTAAAGTATGTGATATTTATTGTACTTAAGTACAAAAAGTATTTTTTAAATCTTAAACGTACTTACGTATTTAAAGTAAGGTACAAGTAAATGCAAAATGGAAAAGAAGCATATATATATTCTTCTATTTTGTAGTTTTGGGTAAGAATAAGAAGCACTTCATCCGGTACTTAGTGTCTTTCATTTTAACATAAGAAAACATTTCTGGAGAATTTTCAAATTTCATCTGCATCTGAAATAGCATTTAGTGTATTTACACGGTTTAATGTATCTCAGAGGAGACACAGATGCATTTAAACTGCAGTTGCAGATGCGTAAATAGGCCTAATATTTTGTTTTTTTTAACATAAAACGTTGAATACTGATATTTGAAATAATTTAAGACATGAAAAATGTCGAAATGCGAAATTAAAACCGCCAGTAGGTCGCAGTAAGAGACTGTTAATGAGTCATTGAGCTTCAACCGATCATTCAAACGGCTGATTCATTCAAGAACGAAGCATTTGACTGTGTTAATGAATGAATCACTGAATCATTTTTATTAACCGATTCGTTCAAAAATCTGATTCGTTCAAGAAGTAAACACCGTCCATTGCTCAGAAATGCAAAACATTGCTGTGGTCTTTGTTTGAAACTATTTTCGTTGGCAAAATTGAGCAAAAAACAAGTAAAACTATGTCAAAAATTGTGTACCTATGAAATATATGAATTTTCATTTATTTTACAGTGCAATTGTTTTACAATATATGGTTATTACTATCATAGGAATAACAATAAAATAAAATTGTTATTACTATTATATTCTAATTTGTTTGGCTTCTAAAACACCAGTGTAAATGTAATTTAGACTGAGACAGTATACCACAACTAAAAAAGAGGGTTGAGTCCCCTTTAAAGTTTAGGTACAAGGTACAAGTCTATTCACTGACTTTTTTTCTTACTTGAGTGTTCATAGTTAAAACGCTCTCAAAGTGCGTTAGGTGGAAGAATTTAACTTAAAATGTACAAAATTGTCATTTTTATCCAAGTCTTCATTTTTCTTTCTTTTTTTTTTTTAAATATCACAATAAATAACGCATCAAAATGCGATATTGTCGAATCGTGAGATTTTGATATTGTTACATCCCTAATAAATGTGTAAACATTCATGAAAGTGTACTTAAAGGGATAGTTTACCCAAAAATGAAAATTACCTCATGAGTTACTCATCAAGCCATCCTAAAAATCTGGGTTTTATTTTTGACACAGAGTTAAAGTTTGACAGACAAAATAACTCAGTTGTAAAGAATAGTTTCTTTCAGCTGCGAAATATTGCTAAACTCACATTTGTCTTATCTTTCAATAATCTGGAGAAAGTAATTCATGCTTTTTTCTCCTCACGTCTTGATTATTGTAATGCGCTGTACCTAAGTCAGTCTTTCATGTCTTCAGTGGGTACAAAATGCTGCAGCAAGGTTGCTGACTAATGCAAGAAAGAGGGATCATATATCTTCTATCCTGGCCTCTTTACACTGGCTACCTGTTCATTGCAGAATGAAATACAAGGTGCTTTTATATACTTTCAAGGCCCTACGTGGACTGGCACCAAAAAATATATTTCTGAGCTCATGAATTTTCATTGTTCACAGAGATCCCTGAGATTCCTTGGTCACGTCTAAAAACCAGAGGAGATCGTGCTTTCTCAGTGGCTGCTCCAAAGTTGTGGAATGCTCTACCACTGTCTGTCAGATCATTTACCTCTGTTAACATGTTTAAAACCCGTCTTAAGACATATCTGTTTGTAAGGCATATTGGTTCGAATTAGATGTATTTATATTAGTTTTATTCATTGTACTCCATTTGCTTTTTTAAAATATTTTTATTATCTCGATCTTTGTATTTTATTGCAATTTAATCTGCTTTGCTGTATTGTTATTATCTATATCTGTGTACTTTACTGTGTTTTATGCAATTGTACAGCACTTTGGTACACACAGTGTTTTTTAAGATGTTTTATAAATACATTTAGATTTGATGAGGTGTATATGACTTTCTTTTGTCAGAAGAATACAATCGGAGTTATATTAAAAAATGCTTCCAAGCTTTATAATGGCAGTGAATGGGATTTCAAAGTCCAATAAAGTGCATCCATCGTCATAAAGTACTCCGGCTCCGGGGAATAATGAAGGCCTTCTGAAGCAAATTGCTGAATTTGTGTAAGAAAAAATATCCATATTTACAGCTTTTTAGCTTCCGCGAACGTAATGGACATGGAAGCACAGTGGAGAGAGCAAAACAAACAAAAAAAAAATGTCTAAGGATTTTGATATAAGCCAAGAGGAGACTGGTTTTCCTTTGCTGTAAACCAAATTTGTGACCCTGGACCACAAAACCAGTCATAAGTCAATTTTCTGAAATTGATATTTATACATTATCTGAAAGCTGAATAAAAAAGCTTTCTACTGATGTATGGTTTGTTATGACAGGACAATATTTTGTTGAGACAACAATTTGAAAATCTGGAATCTGAGGGTGCAAAAAAATATGAATCTTAATAAATATGAAGAAAATCACCTTTAAAGTTGTCCAAATTAAGTCCTGCATATTACTAATCAAAAATTAAGTTTCGATATATTTATGGTAGGAAATTTACAAAATATCTTCATGGAACATGATCTTAATATCCTAATGATTTTTGGCATAAAAGAAAAAATGATAATTTTGACCCATACAATGTATTTTTGGCTAATGCTACAAATATACCCGTGCTACTTATGACTGGTTTTGAGATCCAGGGTCACAATTGGTTCTCGTGAGACTGGCATATTCTCATCGGAGCTTACACTACGCCTATGTCCTACAGCATACACTGGAATGACACTCTCTTGTAAACGTGCGTACGTTAGTTAAAGCTACAGATTACACTTTATTAAATTTTAAATATGGTATAGATATTTTTCTTTCACAATTGCATCATTTCGCTTCAGAAAGCCTTTAATTACCTCCTGGAGCCATGTGGAGTACTTTTAATGATGGATGGATGCACTTTATTGGACTGCAAAATCTCAACACCCATTCACTGCCATTGTAAAGCTTGGAAGAGCCAGGACTTTTTTTTAATATAACTCCGACTGTGTTTGTCTGAAAGAAGAAAGTCATATACACCTAGAATGGCTTTAAGGTGGGTAAATCATGGAGTAATTTTTATTTTTAAATGAACTATCCCTTTAAGCATAGTACTGCAAGTAAATTTTTTATAATATACTATATAGATTTGAAGTACACTACAAGTGCACATTCAATACAATCAAGTACACTTCTTTTTCACAAGGGAGAGAATGGGGGACTCGTGTGTTCATGACACTAGCCTGGCAGCCACTAACAACATGCTAGCACCGTGCCAGCAAGTTTTGCATGAACAATTACCACTCACATTATTTCCAAAAAGATGCCGATATAGTCATTCATGTTTTAAACATGAGATATTGCACTTACCACTTACATATTTGTCAGAGAATATAAAAATAGAGTGTAACAGACAGCCTGATTATTCATGTAATTCAACAGCATTGCTAATAATCCACAAATTAGCCTGCGGGCTAAAAACAAAACCTCTCGGTAGTTAGTGAACAAGTAGTTTACATCTTTAAAACGGTAAAGAAAGACATATCATCATGCGTCCAAACATTCTCGGTTTACTTCGTCTTGATGCCATGATTGCTTTTGTTTTTGAGTCTGACAGGGTATCTGTTTGGTCCTTTATCTAATCGCTAATCTTTCTCTTCTTCTCTGCTATCAGGATGCTGCCGGCTCCTCTCATGACATACCAGTACCAGAGGAGCTTCATCAAAGCAGCCAGTGAGTTTCTCGCTATCTGACTGGTCGGACCGGTCTGGCCTTATTTCCCCTGTTCTCTTTTGACTATTTGATACTATTTGACTATAGTTGGACCTTTTGATAAGACACGCTGCAGAATAGGAGTGCTCAAGCCAATATGACGCGATCAGAAACAGGAAACCGGGGTGTAGAGGAAAGAAAATGGATTTACAGTGTGGCGGCTTTTGTCTGAGACAGCAAGGGATGTTGTCCCTCTTCCAGGTCGTCTTTTGTACCATAAACTTTGGTTTTCACACTGCATAAAATTACTAATTTCAGTTGGGTTTTAATCACAAACTGAATTTAGTTTTATTAGATTTGTTATTTGCTAAAATTATTCAATTTATTTCAGAAATTATTCAAATTAATTAAACATTTTTTTAACTAATGAGAAAGAAAAAAAAATACAGATATATTAACTAATGCAATTGTTATAGGATTTTTGTATATTTTTGTACATGAAAACAAGACTGATTACAAAGATGTTTTTTTTGTCTTCATTTTATCTCATTTTGCTTTCTACCATCGTTCCTTTTTTATCTCTATTTTTCTCTCTTTCTTTCTGTGCTTTTTTTTGCCAGTCTTTAAGGGTGACGTTAGGCTCTTGTCCTCATATGAACTATTTTTTTATTTTTTTTCGGAGAGCTCCACCCCTCCCTTTCTGCCTTTCATTTTCTCTCTTTTTTTCCACCCCTCCCCTCGTTCATTCCTGTCTATGTGAGCCATTTATGTGATAAAGAGCAAGGTGCCATCTGGAGTTTGCCCATCAGCAGAGAGAGAGAGAGACGATGTGAATGTGTATGTAACTGGAGAAGAGAAAATCAAGAAGGACAAGAAAGTGTGAAAATGTGTGTGTACGGTCTAGAGGTTCGATTTGTGTTCAACACGACCAAATACATGTCTGGTCTGATTATGTGCGGTCTTTTTCTATTTAGTGTTTACATGGTTTGTATTGGCAGCAGTTTTTTTTTAATTCTGTATTTTGTGTGTAAGATAATAAGATTTGTTTTCAGGCTACGTATTCTTGTGTTGAAGTTTGTTCTTAAACACATTTATTTTTACATTTTTAAAAAGGAATACAATGCAAAAAAAAAAAACTTTTTTCGATTGCACTTCATTTTAAGCACCAATTCTCACTATTAACTAGTGTCTTATAATAGCATGCATATTACTAGCATATTGGCTGTTTATTAGTACTTATTAGGCACGTATTAATATGCCTAATGATCCCTAAACCTGACCCAATACCTAAACTCAACAACTACTTTTCTGACTATTAATAAGCAGCAAATTTGGAGTTCATTGAAGCAAAAGCCGTAGTTAATGAGAGCGAGAACTGGACCTTAAAATAAAGTGATTTTCTAGTATCATCTATTTTTGTTTTATTTTCTTGTGTAAATATCTAATTCAAATTTTGGGTAACACTTTATTATAAGGTTCTATTAATTAATGTTAGTTAATGTATGAACTAATGCATTTATTAGAGTGTTTATTAATCTTTGTTAATGTTAGTTCATGAAAATACGGTCATTCATTGTTAGTTCATATTAATTACACAGTGCATTAGTTAATGTTAACAAACACAACTTTTGATTTTAATAATTCATTAGTAACTAAAAGTAATAAATGCTGTAGAAGATATTTCAATTCTTAGTTCATGTTAGCTAATTAATTAATGTTAGTTAATGAACCTTATTGTAAAGTGTTACCAAATTTTGTAAATTTTTAGCCCCATTGGTAGATACTTTTTCTTGTTATAACAAAAATTGTTATAATGTTTTTCAGAAATCAAGGCTTAATGCTTTAATATTAAGTCATTTTGCTTCTGAAGTAAATGTATCTTGATTTAAGAGTGATTATTTATATGCAATGGAAAACAAGACAATATATGTAGATATAAGATATATATATATATATATAAATTTTACTTTGTTTTTTCTCCCCCTTGTCGTGTCTAAAACAACCTCATTTATACCTCTCTTCTCTCTCTGTACTCTTGTTACTAGGGATTATTAGGATATCATGGCAGCCAGATAGATCACTCTAATATTTCAGTGACCTTTAAGAGCCCGCGTCTGGCGGCTTAGCTTTGCCCTTAATGGACACTGCTGTAGCCGTCACGTACACTAGGTGGCACAGTTTCTGTGCTTTTACAACAGTGCAGACACAAACACGTAAACACTTGAGCATTAATGCCATTTTAATTGGAATAATGTGTCTGTGTGGGTCCAGACTGTGTCAGGAAGTGACCTCACAGAATCAGGAACAGGACCTTTTGTTCTGTTTCGGCAACAGATTGCGGCGTTTCAGACCTGAAATGTGTCCGTGAATGTTGAAAAGTGCATAAAAACGTCCTGTGTGACTGGACTTCCACTCCTGCTGCGAATGCACTCGAGTCAAATACAGCAGTAAAACGCCTACAGTTCATGCGGAACAAAAGGAAATGTGCATGTTTTCCTTTTGCAGCCACTTATTCTCTCGCTTCCTCTTTCTCTGTCTTTCTAGAGCTGGACAATCCCGAGGCGAGGGTGGCAGAGATCCACTCCATAGTGCACCGTCTCCCTGAGAAGAACCGCCAGATGCTGGAGCTTCTTATGAAACACTTGGCCAAGTAAGTTTTGGTGTTGACGCCCCCTTTTTACTGTGTTACAAATCCAGCAAAGCCAAAGACCTAAGAGGATTTCCATTGTAAAAACCACAACCCTGCTGATGGTAATAAAGGCCTTAGCTTCCCCTTTGTGCTTGGCCAGCTGAAAAGAGCGGCTTGTTTTTCTTCACCTGTCCTTTCCTCCATCTCCTTCCCTCCCGTTCCCAGCTCCATTTTCTTTTGTGCGAGTTTAATTTGACACCCTGACTGCCGAGCTCTGCGGAGCCGTTCCTCGGTGACGCTGGCAGCTAAAGGAGCGTTTTGGAGTTTTATGGAAAACTTCACAGTGAAAATGTTTTACGCAAAGCAGCTTCATGCAAAAGATCAGATTCATAATCCGAAATAATTATAGGAAGTAGAAGTTTAATAGCCTCTTTGCATAACCTATTTCAGTGGAGCATTTGGATTGAATGCCGTGTCTGCTGTGTGCCCTCGGGACAGGTTTGGGAATTATATTGTAGTGTGAAATGAATAGTTACATCAGACAGCAGCAGTGAACAACAACAGCGTCTACATTGGGAATCATGTCATACTGACAGTGTGCTGATTAGAAGAAATAAATGCCGTAAAGGTTTCACCTTGGGTTCTGTTGATGCTGAATTATCATTTACAGCAGGGCTGTTTAGCTTGCTCATCAAATTCACGAACATTACAGCTGTTTGATACTGATTGGAGGTTAATTTGTCACAATTAGTATAAAAACAAGAAAAATGCCAGTATTACTTAATGAAATGGTGTAAGGTGTAGTTATAATCTTGTAACTGCACATGTAGTTAAATATCTGACCAGATAACTGAAAGCTGGCAGGTTCAAAACCCTAAAAAGTTAAACCATTAAAGACCACATGAAATGACTTGATGAACAAAAATTATATTTCCTGTGTTGACATATTCTCTAATGAGGCAGGAAAGTGTGGTGGGGCAGATCAAATGCATTGTCCTTTTTTATTAGACGGTAGGCTTTAGTTTAAAACCTGTTGTTCAATGTACATTTTTTTTTTAATGTAACAGTTTATTATGTACGACAGCGTTTTAGTGCCATGTTCATTTTTTTTTTTTTTTAAATCTAAGATTATGAGTCAAAAAGTCAAAATATTTTGAGAATAAAGTCGAAATTACAAGAATAAAGTCGAAATATTACGAGAATAAATGCAAAATATTTTGAGAATAAAGTCGAAATAACAAGAACAAAGTCAAAATATTACGAGAATAAAGTCAAAATATTTAGAGAGTAAAGTTGAAATATTTCGAGAATAAAGCCAAAATATTTTGAGAATAAAGTCAAAATATTTCGAGAGTAAAGCTGAAATTACAAGGCAAGGCAAGTTTTTTTATATAGCACATTTCATACACAAAGGTAATTCAAAGTGCTTTACATAAAATGAAGTAGAATAATCATAAAAACAATAATAAAAACAATAAACACAAAAAAGGAAGTAGAATAATCATAAAAACAGTAATTACAACAATAAAACAAATAATTTAAACACTTTTAAAATGATTTACAAATTGATTTAAAATAAATTTAAAACAGTTAAAAAAATAGAAAAGGATTTTCTGTAGTGCAATCAGTTTGGACGTAGCACAGTGCTTATTCAGTAAATGCACAGCTTAAACAGATGAGTTTTGAGTCTAGATTTAAATGTAGCTAATGTTTTAGCATAGCATAATAGCTAAAAGCAGATTCCCCTTGTTTGGTGTGAACCCTTGGTATTTCTAACTGACTCGATCCTAATGATCTGAGTGGTCTGTTAGGTTTGTATTCAGTGAGCATATCTGCAATGTATTTAGGTCCTAGGCCATTGAGTGATTTATAAATGAGTAAAAGTACTTTAAAAATCAATTCTAAATATAACTGGAAGCCAGTGTAAGGATCTGAGGACTGGTGTGATACAAGAACGAAGACGAAATATTAAATAGTAAAGCTAATATATTTTGGGAGTAAAGTCGAAATTACAAGAATAAAGTCGAAATATTACGAGAATAAAGTCAAAATATTTTGAGAATAAAGTCGAAATTACAAGAACAAAGTCGAAATATT
>JAHKKF010379118.1:0-13129 GCA_019740295.1 Labeo calbasu | reverse complement strand
TTTCTTTACAAATTCTTATACTAAGTACTGACCGGTGTTTTGTTTTGCTCTCCCTCTGCGCTTCCGCGTTTGTTACTTCTCAACAGAGCTTATGTTACTTCTACGTCATCTGCTCTGGTACTAAACACTTTCACTTTAAAAGGCCTTTATTAACTGTGATGGATGGATGCACTTTTTTGTGTTTCAACAGCCATTCACTGCCATTATAAAGCTTGGAAAAGAAGAAAGTCATATGGCTTGAGGGTGAATAAATCACGGGATAAGTTTTATTTTTGGGTGAGCTATCCCTTTAAAGTAAACGTGGGACAGATTGTCAAAAAGTAACAAACGTGAAGTATGAAACCAAAATAAAGACCAGATGAAAGAAACCAATTTGTGATCATATCTATTTACTGCATGTAATACACTCAATCTTTTATTAATAATATTAAGACAATGAAGCATTCACAAAGCACCAAGAGTGACATCTACAAGTGCATTGGCTGTAACAATGAACAGGTTATGCAAAGAATAAAACAACACAGTCAAAGAAAATATTCAGAGGACAAACGAAACACAAAAACTAAAATGCGAACATCTTTTTCTAAAAACACCTTTTCCGTCCAGATATTAGTTCAGATAAGAAGAACTGAAGGGAACAGAGAACAACATTTGGTGATACTGTATGATTAGAGATCGGTTAGTCTGTGGCAGCTGAGAAGGCTGTTGTGATTGGTCAGAATGTATAAGGCGGTCGAGGAGGCAGAATGACAACCATTAGCCTCCATCATCGTCAAGCCCTGTCACCACAGCGCCCACATACATACTGCTACAAGCGTGCACGTATAGCATTAAAGTGACATAAGATTGCAACCACGGTTACATCACACTCAATGTGTATTAGAGATACAATTTATGTAAAAATAACAATTCGTTAAATGCTACTCTGCTTGCATAAAACTATTATTCAACTCCTTTCGCAACATATTTTGGCACCAAAGTCGAAAAGATCAGAGGCCTCATTTATAAAACCCATGTAAGTTCAGATTTAATCCTAAAGTCCATGGATTTGATCCTGCGTTGGAACAAATTGGGATTTACGAAGGCTAAAATGGTCACGGCAGTGTTTTTGCATGTAAACCGAGCAAAAAGCATGTTTGCTGACTTAATGTTCTGAAGACTTTTAAGTGCAAAGTGAACAACTGACTAAATGAATGGGCAGAAAACACTTTCTGCATTGTCTTTTCACTATTCAGCAATTACCATCTTTCATATAGGACTATTATGCGATTGCACGCGTTTCACAAATGAGGCCCCAGAGCTTTACACGTTGGCACTAAAGTACAGCTACAAGAGTTATGATCTAAACAGAAGGATTAGTAAGTTCAAGATCAATTGCTGCCCTGCCACAGTCTGTAGCATAAAGTCCACTCAATAATTCACTGGTACATCTCAACATTTAACATTTATGGGTACATACGAGTATGCGTGCGTGTATCAAGCAGTTTTTTCACTGGCTAGTTTGCAAGCAGGGTGTACTTGACATGGTCATGTGGTCAGTATGTGCTACAGTGGCTGACATAAGAAATTTCCCATGGGGAAAAAGGGCAGAAAGAACATCAGACTCCTCCATATAGAGAAGCGTTTTCAAAATGATCAAGTCGTTAACCATGAAAACATAGACAAAGCATCCCCAGGCCATAAGCACAAGACACAGCTCATAAAAGTCTCCAAACAAGACTCCTCACTGTAATCTTTGTTGACTTCTGCAGTCCCACTGTTGCTATTTTACTCGCACTATTTTAAACGCAACAAACCAGGCCTGAGTTACTGGAGAACACTGTGTTGGATTAGTTTGGTGTGTTACACTTCCCTCATAATACTTTCTCTAAACTATTCACTAAATAACGACTGCGGTTCCCCATTCCTCGCACGTTCCTCAATGGAGCACTGTGTGCGTTAGCCTCTTGCTAATGCTAACTTTAGCTAGTATCCAGACTAGACAAACAACACGCTCGCTGCTTTCAGCACTACATATCCAAGAGAGAGGGTGATGCTGAGGATGTGGTCAGACCGGGGAGGAAGAGGAAAAATTAGAGCAAAAAGTCCCTCTCTTCTCTATTTTCACAGCACCCATCAAGAAACACAGAGTGGTCCTTTTAGCAGGTGGTAAATTTAGAGGCTACCATATTAAATTTAGCCTGTGATTAGTGCCTGTAAGGCAGGGCAGGGTGTAACTCTGCCAGGAGAGACTCGCTCACTGTGCAGTGGCATACAGTCCCAAATGACTGCATGAGTATGCCTCAGTGTTTAAAAAAATCCAAAGGATTTAGCGAGGACCAGGCTATCACTAAGCGTTTAACAGCCCTCGAACCAACACCCTTGAAAATGCAGCAGCCTGCATCATTTGAACTCATTCCTGAAACGGGAAAGAGCATCACGAATGTCTGCTGAATGCCTTGACAATACAAAAAAAATGGACTACACATAACAGCTGTCAAATTTAAGTGTTAAAGAAAACAACTTAAGTTGGTCTATTTGGTCTCCCAACCTAAACCCTAGAAGACCAACTAAAACCAGGCCAGTTTGGATCATACGTATGGATCGGGGAGAGGTTGTGAAACTGCCTGCTGTGACCAAGCACTATATTTTGTCTGTAAATTCAATGAAAGGCATATTATTCTCAAAGCTGAAGTCTTGAAAGCATATGACATCATCTGACGTGTACCGCTACACAGCTGACATAATGTGAGCCTGTATACAGAGCATACAGTGTGCAGGGTGGAAGAAATTTAAAGATGGCTGTTTTGCGTATTTATTCAGGTCATTCAAGCGGAAAAATAGTGGAAAAAAAAAACAACCTAAAATTAACAAAATGACTTCCTTTCGGTGACAACCGAGGTGTATTCTGAAAGAGTTTAATTGCGGACTTAACTGCAGTTCAAATAAATGGCTTCAAAATGGGCGCTACTATGCCAGAAAACTGGACACTATAATTAAGTCACTGAGCTCAATGTAAATAATCAAAACGCATGGTGAAAGATTTTTCATTCACAATAACATCTAGAGATGCACACCTTTGGTCACTGATTATTAAACACCCAAATAACGGCAAATTGAACCAGTTTTAAATATTATTATGCATGGTTTGAGATCTGCTTGGACCTTAAAAGTCTACCATTGTAATTCTGAACATCTGATATTAAACATATTAGCATGATTTTGTTGACTTTGATTGAATTTTTGACTAAGGCCAAGCAGATCAAAAGTATAGAGTTTTATAACTATGTCTTTACAGTGTTCAGGAAATCTCAATCCCTAGTGCACACAATTATGATGAGGGAAGCATAGCTGCTTGCTTCATAATGAATAAAAGTGCAACATTATCAAGTGGAACCAATCACACTTTATGACTTAACTGGACATCAGTCCAATAAACATTAAATATATACGCAGTGATGGCATCTGTCTGTTTTCCAACAAAATCTAAAGTGAAAACAACCTTAGAGGTATCTATACAAGTTTTACAGAGGACTTTCTCTGCCCACTTCAGCTGTTGCATATATAACTATGTTAGCTAAAATATAGCCTCGAATACATACCATACGCACAGGCAAGGTAAGAGACACTTGACACTTACATAAACTTCGGGGGCTCATGCGGAGAATATGGGGGATAAATTGACAATAAGGTCCATAAAAAACACACAGACAAACAATATAATCTGTTTATATGCATGTACTTTAGTCTAAGTCATTGTGCGGTACACAAACAACAATTAAAGTGCCATACGTCATTTTAGACCGTCACCGATAAAAATAGAAAATAGTAAAATAGATTGTTTAAAACAAGGATTATGCTGGATATGACACTACGTGAGGGCCTAGTTTTAAATAATCTGTCCTCTCTATCATATGGCACATGGTGCACCGTGCTCCCTCCTCCCCGCAAATAATTCATGCCTTTTACTTCTGTCTGCCTCGATTTTAAAAATAAAGCATGCTTAGTGCTAAGAGGTGCGTGTATAACTGTGATCCTGTCCATGTACACAAGGCTTAACAAGTGCTGCCTCAGGAAACTTGACACTTGTAGGAGGTCACTGTACAGTATCTTGAAGGTATTGCTGATACATTAGCCATGACTTAGCAAATAGACATACAGTTTACGTGACTAGATATTTAACATCAATTTTAGAGAGTAGCAGATATTAAAGTATGAAGACTTCCAAGATTATTTGATTATATTTTAATCACCGGACTAAGATTCTGTAGATGCCATCCATTTGCCTGACAAAAGAGGCTAGTTAATGTGACAACACTGCTTGAAATAGTGTAAAACACTAGAAGACAGAATGCAGGGGGCATGCGGGCCGGGTAGTGGAGATACGAAGGATATCAGGTCATAGGAAAAAGAGCAGAGAGAATAAGACCAACTCATTCCCAGAATGCTCGACACTTCAGTGGATAAGCTTGACAGAATGTACTGCACTGAAACACATGTATGTAATCCATGTGTAGTATTAACCGAAAAAAAAACAAAAAACTGCTGGAAGTTCATAACATCCTCAGTTGCCATGTCTAAAGCCAGCTGTATGATGGATAATACGAGCCACATACTCCTCTGGCGGCAAAGCTCTTGCCCACACTCCAGCCTCTCTCGGGCGCAGAGCCAGACCTCATTTGACCTTGAGCGGTGGCTCTCTCTCTAGCCAGCGCACACGGACTTTCTGTTTGTAGTGATACTCCTTCAGGAAGTCCTGCATGGTTGGAGGCAGTGGCAAGGCACCAATGCCATCGTAGGTGGTGTGTCTGCAGATGGCGGCTCGCGCCAGGTGCTGAAGGCTGAAAGGGAAAGTCCGGTGTAAGGGAGCAGTGAGCAGGGGCTCAAAGAACATACAGGCACTGGGGTCTTTATAGTGCTCCAGCAGGCCTGTTACTGTGGAAGAGTGGAAGACGCAGGGGTCATGCGCATCAAAGCTAAAGTTGTGATTCCATTGTTCAATGCGTGCATGCAGTGAACGATTGTAGCGCCGAAAACTAACAGAAAACAAGTAGTCCTCCTGTGCAGAGTCACGTAGCAGGAAGGTGCCCTCAGGTCGTCCGTCCAGCAGTGCTTCTGCTTGGTACCGGTCCATCACCCCCCAATAACAAGGAAGTGCAGTTATGGCCTGTAGGTCAGGCACCAAACAATGGATATAATCAATCTGTGTGTGGACCTTCCAAGGCCCCGGCTGTCTAGAGCAGTGAGTGTCCCCAGAAGCATGCCTCTGCTTGGGCCTCCGAGTCTGTAAGCAAAGAGTAGTCGAGTCCTCCTCAGAATCACAGTCTACAGTGTGGGATGGCACTGCCATACTTGCTGCAACCTGTGCGGCAATCCCCGATAGCCCTCCAGAAATGGAGGACACTGTTCCCAGACTTCTACCTTCCCCAAGTCCTTCCCCAACAGCAGGAGCCATCTTTGGTCCCAGCTTATAGAGGGAAGAGTTCTGTGAAGTTGCCTCCAGCGTATGGATCTGCGCATTTGGAGGGGGATCCACTCCTTCCTCTATGCTAAGTCTACGCCGTTCGCGCAGCCTCTCCTCCTCGTCCTCAGGGGAAGGATGTGCTGAATCAAATGCGTCCAAAAGAGCGGTTGAGGAATGAGGGCTGACTGGCGCCGTATGTTGCTTAATTAGGTGCCACTTGTTGGCCAGATCCGAACCGGGTGGAAACGGGCACGTTTCGAGCATCAGTTCAGTCAGGTGGATCTTACGTTTGGAGGACACCTGGCCTTTGGCTGACTGAGAGCGGCGGTGTGTGGGAAGAGGAAGGCACAAGCCTACGGTGTCCCGAAGCCGCTGTCGCAGAGAACGAGTGCTAAGGCTGCGCCCACTGCTGCCAGGTCCGACAGAATCATTAATCTCTTGGATAGAGCTAACTCCGTATCGACGCTCCCTCCTGGCTGTACTTCCTCTTGAGCGTCCCGTTCGTCTGTCAGCCTCGAGTGAGCTTTGTGTTTTAGTTGAGCAAGAATGTTTCTTTTTACCTCCCCAGGGAGCGTGCCGGGAATAGGAGTCCCTTCGGACAAGGGGACCTCTACGTGCATCCTCGCTCTCTTTGTCAATAGAGATTTCTACTATCTGGGGAATGTCTGCCACACAGTTATGGCCTCTCCGTCCTCCAGTAACCAGTGGGAGTGGTGACAAGGTCCGTGAGGGTGTGGAAGACCTAGTTTCATAGGGCTCTGCATGTGCTCCCCTGCCCAAGTCCACCACGCAGTGGACGCAATCTAAATCCTGGCTACACAGATGGGACTCTGAGCCATCGTTATGGAAGAGGGCTTGGCATCGACTCCTGAGGTTACCCCACATCTTGCCCACTTTCTCCATAGAATGGAGACCACGACCTATTAGGGAAACAAAGAATTATTCATTAAAATTTTGCTGTTCATAAATCAGAGACTTGTGATGTTATCTTGGTGTACACTGGACGGGAGTTGTTAGGTGTTGTGTTAGTATGTTATTTCAAACTGTAAACTGCAGGGCGATGTGTTAAGATGGTAGTTTGACAAAATGGAATGTGAAATGTTAGACAGATAAAGCAGCATTAAAACATGTTTAATTTGCGTGCACAGTTTATACACAAAGAGTATGCATATGTTGGGTGGGTGCAGGAGTTAGCAGAGTTGCCAGGCAGACATGCATCGACACAAGGCCATGGCTATAAATGAACGGAGGGATCTGCTCCCAGCTGATCTGCTGGTATGTACTGTATTACTGAGCCAGTCTGGACCTGACTAAGAACTTTCACTGTCATGGCAGCAGACACACACACACACACACACGCATATATATACACATACACACTCAAATGCACAATAGAGTACGGATAGGGGGAGCACAGACACAGAACATGCAGACAGACAAAAAAAGGCTGTCTGAGGGGTGGTTTCTGTTCCCTTTTTCAGGAAGAAAAAGTGCTGATCTTGTTTAAAACACTGTGGTTGTACTGCACAAATTATGCTAAATTGAGGCCACCGGCAGATCACGCTCAGATCTCCCCATTATAAGAGGAGACCAAACGTATCATCTTCACAGAGCAAAATATATGGTTGACTAGTCTAATGCCAGGATAATACATATGAATTAAAAGGAGAACTTAATATTTGAACAGGCGATCTCATAAGCTTACAAAAATCTTTTCAGCAACTCCAAAAAGATCTGGACAGGCTGGATTCCATGGGACATTACTCTCATATCCAAATCATACCAGCACTCAAAGCTGCATGGAATGAAGCAACACAATAAAACATTTATCTCTTTGTAAAGACTGTGCATTTCTTTTCTAGGGCACACAAATTATACCACAAAGATGAGCAGAGAAAATCTAATCTTATTCTGCTCGCAGAGCATTATGATTGTATGGTTTTGAAAGGTTGCACTTGATGTGGACTTGCAGTCTTGTGGCCTTTGCTCGGTCATCCACACGTGAAGTCCATGGGACTCTAGGCTGTCCCATTTATCATCTACTGATTCAGAAGGGTGGTCCCAAATAGTGGTCAATTGATAAGAGGTTTTAGAAAGGTGAATAAGAGCAAGGTGGCCCATTTATAAATACAATTTAATAACAAATATGTATACAACTTGATTCAGTCAAACAACTTATTACTTATTTTAGACAATATTACTCAAAAACGAAACACTGAAGAAATGCATTTATTATCCATGAACAAAGATGTTGAAAGATTTGAGACAAAGCAAGGAAAAAAATTGCTAATCTCAAATAGAAACACAATAGAAATCCCAAATTCTCAAGAGCCGAGGGTTGCTATTTGGGAGAAGGCCTGTGTCAGTTAACTCTTTGAATGAAGGTGCATTCTGCTTTGGGTCTAAGCTAAATATTTCTTATTAGGCTCCAGAACAGAGTATGTACAAGTAGCAAACAGTAATTAACATGTTGTAACAATTCTGTTTAATCACATTTGCACTTATGTAATGCATAGCATTTAAGACGTTGCCTTCTTAACTACTCTGCATTGCATAAGCCAAATTACTTCATAAAATCAATATATGGTTGATTTGATTATTTAAAATTGCTCTTAGGAAACTCTTAAAAGCCTAAATTCCATTACTTCACTGTGCTCTGTACAACTGTAATAGGTTCTTAGTTGACACATCTGCAGTATCAGGTGTTGTTTCCATATTTAAGGGGTAGTGCCGCTTCCTTTTACTACAGGAAGTAACTTTGAACAATACCTCCTTTCCTGAAATTAAGAGGGACCAAACCACCAGGACAAATGCACAAGCAATCGCAGAGCCTATAAAACAGTTTATCAAAGCTATTATGCATTATTACGTTTCAACTTATTTAATTCTGTGCCTATTATAAAGACACCAAATCTCTTACATTGCATTCCAACAGTCCCATATCATATTATTGGCAAATTATTAGATGCATCTTGGTACATGTTAAGCTTTTTTAAAATTGTAAATGACTGTAAATATGCCAGGGAACAGCAGTGGGATGTTGTGCAGAGAGTTATATAAGACTGAAGAAACACTGACACATTGAGATAGGGCTTTGGACTGAACCCATTCAATGATCCATTGCTTCAAGCACCAATGCTCCAAGCTATCCAATTATCCAGTTTCAGTCTAGCAACAATTATAAAGGTTTCATTAAATGTTTAAGTGCTAAGATGTTGGCAAACACACATTAAATCAACAACTTCATTACACATTTACTATAGCTGATCGCCAGCCAAAACAATAAAATTGCACCTGCAGAATAACGTTCATATAACACCTCAAATATGTGACTTGATGACACATGGACTGTATTTCACACGCTCATTTTTTCTACATTTGCCCTTTCAGCCTCCAAATACATCTCTGAAGTACCGCAATATCAGATGCATCAGCCTTGCTGTTTTTCCATGGGAGTTGGCATAATTTTTCCTTGACTATGCAAATCACCTTCACAAAAACAAACAGCGTTGGCTTCCAAGAATCAATGCACAGAGAGGGTATTCTCTCCAAAATGTTCCTGGGACAATAAAGGTGAAATAACGTTTTGAAGAACATTTCTGCAAATGACTTTCTTTACAGACGCTATCCAAGGACAGTTCGCTCAAAAACTGAAAATTTGTAATTTTCTCACCCTTGCGTTGTTTAATTTTCTTTCTTTCCCTGTATTATTTTGCTTTCTTCAATAAAACAAAGGAGATATTAGCCAATGAAAGTGAATGCAAATAAATGATAGTGATGCACAGAAATTTCAGCAACCAAAAATATTCAGCCAAAACAGCAAAAACATAATTTCTTGGAATGAAATTAAACCATTGACTGAAACAGAAATGTTTAATTAGTGCTTCTCCATTTTTGACTGTTTCAGCATCCGTTTCAAGCTACAAAAGATTTTAAGCTACAACAAGCTTTGGTTTTACTGGTAATATGTAAAATATGTTTGGCTGAAATTAAGAGCAGCTCATTGCTGAAGAACGTACTATAACTGTTTGTGACCTTGAATAGCATACTGGGTTTGATTACTCAGTTACTCAAATTTAATAACTCAAATGTTATTTTCATTTTGTTGGCTGAATAAAAACTTTCATTTTAATTTTGGTTAAAAAAAAAAGTGGACCACTACATTGGCTTTTGCTGAAAATGTACTCACCCTCAGACCACCCGTGATGTAAAAGCATTTACTTAGCAATACATAACTTGCTCTCCAATGGATCCTCTGTAGTTAATGGGTGCCGTCAGAAAGTGAGTTTAGACAGCTGATAAAAACAAAACAATAATCCACAAGTAATCCACAAAACAAAGTCTTGTGCAATGAAAACCTGCATGTTTGTAAGAAATAAATCCATCTTTAAGACATTTTTAACTTTAAACCTACAATTCTTGCAAAAGCGTAAAGTCTTCTATCCATAATTTTGCTTTATCCAGTGAAAATATCACAGTCTAAATCAAGAAAGAAATACACGCAAATCAAGCACCATTTACCAGCGAAAACAGTCAAAAAATGACTAAAATATGATTTTAATTTTGAGAGAACAGTGGATGGACTTTTAAACTGGAGGAAACGTTATGGATTATTTGGCCAAAAATGATGATTTTAAAGTAAAAATGCTTTAATGATGGATTTGTTTCTTACAAACATGCAGCTTTTCACATTACAAGACATTAATTAATGGACTTGAGGGGTGTAGATTACTAGTGGATTGTAATGTTTTTATCAGCTGTTTGTACTCTTATTCTGACGGCACCCATTTACTGCAGAGGACCCATTGGTGAGCATTTGAATTAATGCTAAATTTCTCCAAATCCGTTGAAATGAAGACACAAACTCCCCTACATCATGGATGGCCTGAGAGTGACTACATCTTTTGGGTGATTTATTCCTTTAAGAATACACGACAGATGTCCTACATGTCAGCGAATCCTCAGCAAACAAATGTCTTGCCCTTCTTTCTAATAAACGAGTGCAGAGATGAGGCATAATCAGAGCACTTGGATAACTCTCACTTCTGTGACCGTGCACGTTGCGTGGAGGTTCTCTTCAGAAGCCTTTTCTTCAGACTCCTAATTAGACAGTCAAATAGGGACAGTCTGTCTTCTCTCAAAAACTGCTCTGATCCAGCTCCCTCTCGGATGAGAAAATGCAGAAAAGCATGAGGGCTTCCCAAAATTAACAAGGCCAGAGCTCAAGCACATGTCATTATCAGACCAGCAGTTTGGGATACGCAACTCCTCTTATGTAGCTCTCCTGCATAAAGGCACTTCAATTTGGCGCTGCGGGTCATGAGTGCGTGGATGAAGTGCCAGTGTGAATGAGCGTCATGAGCTCGGCAGCTCATCTACCTCAACCCTTTGTACTCGTTACTCTGATCAGACTTCAAACGAGATCCTAGAGCATTCTAAAGAAGTGACCCGAAATTAGATTGCATTGATTATTTATGCAAATGTTACCTTGAAAATGATACATCATGTACGTGCATTACTTGAATGCACTGCAATGTGTGTGCGAGCAAGAATGAAAAAAAGGAGAACAGTTTAATCATAAAACTGACCAGTGACTGTACATCTTGCATAACTAAACTGTTATGAACTGTATTTTAATAAATGCGACATTTGCTCCAAAATGCGGGAAAAAAATGTACAGGGTGCTAAATAATTTAGTATCAAAATCACATGCTGAAAATATAATAGGTAAGCTATTCGAATGCACAATATTCAAATTTAAAATCACAGCATAGATTATAGTGCATTAACTATAAGGACCTCCTGAAGAAGAAGCTGAATTACACCTAAGTGCTTCACCCTAAAGAGAAAAACTGGACAAAGTTAGACTACCGCTGTTAAGCAGCCTCATATTAAACCCAGAAAATATCCTCTGCAATTTCTCTCAGTTCGACACGCCTATTCTCATGGGGTCCAGATGAGTGGCCTGGCTTTTGGACAACATTAAGGGGCGGAAGTGTGTTTTCTTTCGAGAAGAGAAAAAAAAAACGAAGGAAAAAAGTAAAGAATAGTTATTTGTGGACCATTACTTTCAGAGACAAAGACGTGGATCGGCTTATGGCAAGAGCAAGTCGTGCGATGAAACCTTTACCGACTTAAATAGTTTAGGGAATGACAATTCATTTCAGTTTCAAGTAAAATTTTAAGAATCAGTCATTTAAAAACTGAATATCTGAGGAGACTACATGGATTATTTGTACTGTTCGAGAAATTAATCTGTCAAAGCAACTATTTTAAATGAAGGCAAAAAGATGTGGAAAAGAAGATAAATTGTGGGGACAGGTTAGTGTTTCCCTCACGCATGATATTCAGAACAACATCCTGATGGTAGACACGTTTTAACTACTATATCTAGGACGCGAGCGATATCAGTCAGTTACAAACTACATGCAGCTGACAATGATAAGAAACTTACCCATCTGACTGCACTGAAGTATATTCAGTAACTAGCTCTTAAAACAAATCCTTGTATTTTGTACTAAGTCGTCGGTCTATACCATATAATCGCAAATGCAACGTAATGTACTGTCTAGTACTGTCTATCTTTCCTTCAGTGCGTAGCCACAAAATACCGTAATGCATTCCGTAACAGCGCTTGAACGCAGAAGGACGCATAGCTCTCAGTACCAGAAGTGTGTTGTGTTTTTGGAGAATTAAATATCTTTTAAGAGGATTTAAATCACGAGTAAGTATGGAATGAGTGAGGTGAGCAACGTGGAGAGGAGCAAGCGCGGGAGAGAGAGACACACAGACACGGGAGGATGTTGGAATGTTACACTGTAACATTCGTAGAGGGGAAACATGCGAAACCAGCGGTGACATCACTCGCGTTCCGTTACATTAAATCGCACATAAAAGCGGCTAGGAATAACGCGTGTTAAAATACGCAAAGCATGGCGCATTGCAATCCAGAGAGCGGCTATCGCAAACTGGTGTACTTACCCCTTCTATTTGTGAATATTACTTCGCAGCCGTCTTTTGTCTGAAGGCTGTTAAAGCTGTTAGACTCGCTACTGTCCCACATACGCTCAGCCCTGGCGAATAAAACACGAGCGAGGGAGCAGAAGTGCTCATTCCTGAGGTTGGCTTTTGGAAAGCGGGAGAACAACTGAATCCCGCATCGTTCTGGTCGCTTGGAATGGTAGCATAATCCGAGGCCAGATCTCCGATTCGCCAAGCCCGTACTTCTGCTTGACAAGCCGAGCAAAGGCGTGAAGAAGAGGCCGATAGTGCGAGCTCGCAGGCGGGTTCAGACTGTTGGGAGACGCAGGACGAGAACGTACTTCCGACGGATGGGGGAGTGACGAGCGTGGTGGCCAGCCAATGAGATGGCAGACTGGGAGAGCGTTGCCTCGGTTGCCACCCTGAAAACGTGGAGACTCGAGATAATGCATGAGTGCCGAGGGATGAATGATTAATGATTATAGTCAATCAGACAAAGTAGCCATCTGTTGCCTTTTACAGCTCAGTGTGTGTGTTTGTGCATTGCTTATCAATAGGAGAGTGATCCATAATGACATTAAATTAAATCTTAAAAAGAAAATGTTGACAATATCACAAATACTCTAATGAATATATATATATATATATATATATATATATATATATATATATATATATTCGTTTATATATTTATAACACACAGAT
>JAHKKF010379045.1:0-10446 GCA_019740295.1 Labeo calbasu | reverse complement strand
TTTTTTTTATTTTTTTATTTACATAAACAATAAATATATACATTATTGACATGATTTTTTATTTAGAAAGTGTACATAAAAAATAAGCGACGTTAAGACTTTCACATTGTTACAAAAAAATTCAAATCAATTTCAAATAAATGCTGTTATTTTGAAATTTCTGTTTATCTAAATTCTTTAAAAAAAACTTTGATTAAAGTCAGACTATTATTACCTTGACATGGTGGTGTTTTTTTGTTGTTGTTTTTTTTAAATAAAAAACGAATATATATTTTACTGTTCAAAACTTTACCAAGATTTTTTAAATAGAAATTAATATTTATATTTAGCAAGGGTACATTAGATAAATAATGAGTGATGGTTAAGACTTTGGCATTGTTACAAAAAAATTCAAATACATTTTAAAGAAATACTGTAATTTTGAAATTTCTATTAATCAAAATCCTGTAAAAACACTTTGATTAAAGTCAGACTATTATTACCTTGACTTGTTTTTTTTTTTAAAATATATATTTTCTGTCCAAAAGTTTGCCAAGATGTTTTTTTAAAGAAATGTGTATTTTTTTATTTAGCAAGGGTACATTAGATAAATAATAAGTGATGGTTAAAACTTTCATTTTTACAAAAAAAAAAAAAAAAAAAAAATTCAAAGAAATGGTGTTATTTTAAATGTTCTATTCATCATAACCCTGTAAAAACACTTCTACTGAAGTCTGACAACTATTATCTTGACATGGTGTTTTTTGTTTAATAAAAAATAAATATATATTTTACCGTACAAATGTTTGGCAAGATTTTTTTTTTTTTTTTTGCAAGGGTACATTAGATAAAAAAAATAAAAAAATCAATTTCAGATAAATGCTGTTATTGACCTATATTTCTGTTTTTACTGTATTTTTGAACAAATAAATTCAGCTCAACTATTTATTAATTTATTTGGTCAACAGTAATGAAATTTGTACCAGATTTCTCCACTTTTCCTTGAAAATGAAAGTATAAGGCGTAAAACATTTACATTGATTTTTTTTTTAATTCTTTTTTTATTTTGATAGGATAGTGTAGAGCAGACAGCAAAGTGGGAGAGAGAAAGGGGACGAGGTCGGGAAAGGTCTACAAGCTGGGATTCGAACTCGGGACGCCAGTAGCGCAATAGCGCTGTATGTCGGTGCCGACTAGATTGTTTGATGCTTTCAAGACTGTCTCAAGTCATTCATACAGATTTGCTGGAACCAGTTGGGTAACATAACCTTGGTGACACTTTTAAATCACTACGCAACAGCAGTTATTCATTTTGGCGAATAACTGACAGTTTTGTTTGTTTGGTCCAACGGAGGCAACCGTTGAGAACCAGAGGATTGGCGAGATCTGTTAGATGATTTTGTGTGTGTATACACACACTCACAGAGTGAAATATCAGTCAGTCTCCTGGCCCCTGCACATGCTCTGTCCCCTCTGGAATCTAACCTGAGCTGGATTCAGCCATGCATTCTCCGTTTGGTGGCTGGGAACGAGGGACGAGCGGAGGGAGGGTGGGAGGAGGACAGGAGCGATGATGACCGTCGGCTACATCGCAGCCCCAAAATGGCCTTCTTTCTCCATGATGCAGTGGGCAGTTTAGAAAAGAGGACACAACCAAGAGATCCATCTCTCTATCCCTCAAGTGCTTTTGTGTGTCTTCCTCTCTCTCCGTTCATGTCTCGCTGTCTGTCTCGCTCTCTCATTTGTGTCCCTCTCTATTTTTCTTCATCTCCTTGCACGAACCTCTGGAGGTCCATAATATATTTTTAATTTCCCCAAGGCAGCGACAGGAAAACAGTTTTAATGTGTGAAGAGGAGGTGTGCGTCTGCGTGTGTGTATGCATTAGCATGTCGCCGCGCGTGTATATTTCCACGTTGAAGTGTGTACGCGATGCTCACGCGTTCGCGTGTCGTTCGCGGCACCACGGGCTGGAACAGGTGATGGGATCGGTGAGCAGCTGTACGACTGTTTGTGTGTTCTTTGTGATTTAATTCCCATCCTTCCATGACGCGCTCTTTCATCATCTCCAACTCTTTTTTTGTTCTCTGTGTCTGGGTGCACGAGCGTTGGGTGCTGGGTCTCTAGAGGAGGGGAGACTGGTACTGTGTGGCTGGCAAGCGGGGGTCCCGAGGGGCCGTGCGGTATTGTGGAAACACAGCTAGCGGAGGCCAGCGGAGCCAGAGAGAGAGGTCTGCTTGCTTTAAATAGGTCCCGTGTTTACCGCGTTAGGCCCTGCGCTCCCCCGAGAGACCACGTGCACGCACTGCACCTGCTCAAGCGCTGGGCCATCAGGGGCCCTTGTCCCAACTCCAAACCGGAAAACGCACAGCGCGGATATAGATGTACCATACATGTGGCCTTATAGCTAGTGGTCAACAAACATGCATTGTTTAATGGCTCATTGCAATTTATGGCCATTATGGCAATTTATGATCAGTATATGTACATACATTTAGAAAAAACAAGACTCAAATCTTGAAATTAGTTTTTTAGTATTTACTCCAAAATGAAAAGATTGGAGGTTGATGCTAATAATGATCTCAAATGAGCAAATATGGGTAGATTAACCAGGTTTATGACACTTATTTGTGACCAAGGACCACAAAACCAGCCATTATCTGAAAGCTGAAAACTGAATAAATAAGCTTTCCATTGGTGTATGGTTTGTTAGGATAGGACAATATTTGCGGAGATACAACTATTTGAAAACTGAAAATATTAGGGTGCAAAAAAATCCAAATACTGAGAAAATCACCTTGAAAGTTGTCCAAATTAAGTTCTTAGCAATGCGTATAATGATTTTTGGCATAAAAGAAAAATTGTACATTTTGATCCATACACAGTATTTTATTTTATTTTATTTTATTTTATTAATTTCTTTTGTGTGCGTGCGTGTGTGTGTGTGCGTGTGTGTGTGTGTGTGTGTGTGTGTGTGTATTTGTTACAATGACACTTATGACACTTTAGTTTAGGTGCAAAAAATACTGAGAAAATCGCCTTTAAAGCTGTCCAAATGAAGTTCTTAGCAATGCATATTAATAATCAAAAATTAAGTTTTGATATATTTATGGTAGGAAATGTACTAAATATCTTCGTGGAATATGATCTTTACTTAATATCCTAATGATTTTTGTCATGAAAGAAAAATCGTAAATTTTGACCCCAAAAGTGCTACTTGAGACTGTTTTTGTGGTCCAGGGTCACATTTTTAATTTAATTTAATTTAATTTAATTTAATTTTTTTCATTTATTTTATTTTATTTTATTTTATTTTACATGATTTTTTTTGACAAGCTGGCTACAAGCTATTGTTCAATTTTAATTTGTAGTGTTAAAATGAATATTTAACTTAAGTAAAGGTAGCAAGTAAAAGAGTATTTAGAAGAGTATATTTAGTAACATAGTAGTTGCTTTTGAGTATGTTATTAGAGACTGATGTGAAGTATTGTGAAAATTCACTGGAAATGCCTCTAAAATTTTCTAATCAACTTCTAAAACTTTAGTACTGCAGCAACATTAATCATCACATTATAACTCTTCCGCATGGACTGTATACCTGTAAAGGTTGCAAATCCGTCTTTGTTTGAAGGAGCCGGTGCCTTGGAGTCCACATTAAACCTGGATCGCCTCTCCATTGTGTCTTGACGCGGTCCAACATCATTAATGTGTTCTATCCGAGCGCGTGTCTGTGCCAGTTTTCAGGGACAGGATGAGCGATGGATTTCGACAGGTAGGCTGTGTTCATGTGATGAGATCAGACATCCCTAATCGAGCACAGAGCTGCACTACAATTCCTTTGGTCTCTCTGACTAATGCAGCCTTGATCTGGTTTACATTTGGCCATGTCTGGTTCGAGTGTGTGTCCGTGTGTGCGTGTGTATTTGTGGTGTAGTTGAAAGACAGCCTTGTGCTTTAATGTTTTCATAGGAAAAAAGTCTTGTTGAAGTTGGAGCTGATATTTTTCCAGTACAGCACAGCGCTCGTTCTTTTGTTGGGGTTTAGTTGTATTCTGATGTGTGTGTGTGTGTGTGTGTACGTCCTCTCGCCTCCTGTTACTTGTACGACGCACACAGCTTGTCTTCTGATCTCTGTTTCTGTCTCCTGCTTTCTTCTCTCCATCGGATGACACGCGAGTATGACCTCACATGTGGATTTCCCCTTTTAGTACTTTGAAATATCAAACATACATTTTATTGCACTTAAACGCACACACGGTACAGCATAACTAAGAGCAGACACAGTGGCGGAAGGAGAAATGGAGTTTTAAAGGTTCGGGTCGTAAAGAGAGTTCCCTAGCCAAGGTCTCAAAACGTTTTAGCCGGGTTGCTGACTTTCCGTCTTGAAGCGAAACCCACAATGCAAAATGGAAAGCTTTTTATTGCATTATTTAAAGATTGCATGAAATCAAAATCGGACATTTGTGGCTTTTAGTCCATGTCTTTTAGGATCTATATGCTAGTGCACTCCAAACGTAACTTTTAGTTAATACATGCATTTAAATTTGATGTTGTTTTTGATACTGGTTTTGTTTTGAGGTTGCATCTGAAAAAGTTTTATGTGCTTATTCATTTTGTCCAATCAGACGTTCAACACAACATTCAAAATTGAATGCTTGCGTTCGTCAAGCGGATTTATGTCGTGTTATGTTTAGTGTTTATTGTGCACGGTGGGCGATTAGAAAGACAACTTTGTTGTGCCGTTAGATCTGTGGACGCTTAGTGGTACTAAAGTATCTTCTTGATCCTTTGTCGCTTTGTCATTTTGTTGTTCCTCCCGTCGGTGTGGAGGATGCCTTGCGGTGTCCATTAAGGGCAGCATCACACCAATGCTAATTATTTCCCGCTCTCATGATGGAAGCTGCACCACACTTAAAAAAAAAAAAAAAAAAACACATATCAACCTAACGAGGGGTAATTAGCAGGTCCCTGTAAGGCGGGGCTGTGCTCGGCAACATGACTGCTCTGTGGATTCTGCTAATTCACTTCTCCTCATCTAATTACCCCACACAAACATGGCTGTTTGTCTTTCCTGAGAGAGAAAGTGTGTGTGGGGGGGTGGGTTTGGTATCTTGGCGATTGTAGCACCCCCCCAAACACCTCCACGATCACACACATACACACACACGACCTGAGGCTCAACCTTATGTAAAACAAACACAACACCGTTTAATGTAAAGAGTAAGAAAGTAGAACTATAAATGTTATACAATATCATAAGAAAAAACAATCATTAATATATAATGATAATAATGAAGTGCTCAAATCAGAACTTCAGTCAGACCGTGTTGTAAGTGCATGTGGTTTAAAAAGTTGGCCAAGCTTTATGAATATTAATATCTTTTCTTTTGCATTAGAATATGCAATCTACCATTTTTAGAAAGGATGCCGGCCCTTGGGACTGCATTTAATGACTGCAACTCTTGAGCACTATTGAATTACTTGGTAACATATGAATATGAATATATCTTCTGTTAAAAAGTGCTGTAGCTATTTTTGAGATGTTTTTTTGAAGCCTCTTTTTACGTTTGCGAAAACGGCTATGTCTTAAGAATTGATGATGAAACTGCTACCTTTTTTGTATTTAAGTTTTTACTTTTAATATATAATACATTTTTTAAGGTACACTACCAGTCAAAAGTTTTTGAACAGTAAGGTTTTTAATGTTTGTTTTTTTTTTGTAAAGAAGTCACTTCTGCTCACCAAGCTTGCATTTATTTGATCCAAAGTACAGCAAAAACGGTAATATTTTGAAATATTTTTACTATTTAGAATAACTGTTTTCAATTTGAGTATATTATAAAATGTAATTTATTCCTGTGATTTCAAAGCTGAGTTTTTAGCATCATTACTCCAGTCACATGATCCATTAAAAATTATTCTAATATTATGATTTGCTGCTCAAAAAAACATTTATTATTATTATTATTATTATTATGTTAAAAACAGCTGAGTAGAAATTTTTCAGGTTTCTTTGATAAATAGAAAGTTCAGAGAAACAGCATTTTTCTTAAATCGAAATTGAACATTATAACTGTCTTTGTCATCACTTTTGATCCATTTAAAGTGTCCTTGCTAAATAAAAGTATTCATAGAAGTATTCATTTGATATCATTTCATTTTAAAATATATTCAAATGGAATATTAAGTAGTAGTAAAATAGTACAAATATTTCAGAATTTTACTGTTTTTGCTGTACTTTGGTCAAATAAATGCAGGCTTGGTGAGCAGAAGAGACTTCTTTAAAAAAAAAACATTAAAAATCTTACTGTTCAAAACTTTTGACAGGTAGTGTACTTTTAAAAAAAATACATTAAAGTATAAATTAAAGTAAAAACTAAAATACAAAAAAGGGAGGAAAATGAGAAAAAAAGACATTATTAAGCATTTTTATGGTTATCGTAAATTTTTAGAACTGATTTGCCAATTAAAATAACTTAAAACTTAAGTTTTAAATAAAATACGTTTTTGTCAGAGCCCTTGCTATTCTTAATTTGGACGTTAATTTTAATTTTTTACACCAGACATATATATTGGTTCAGAATATCGGTTATCGTTCTACTTGATCTGTAATAATCGGTATTGGCAGCGCCCCTGAAAATCATATATTGGTTGACCCCTAGTGTTGATTGTACATTTAGAATACCCTTGTGTAGTGCGTGTTGTTTGTATCTGTTCTGTAGGTTTATGGTCGGTACATTCTTTTTCTTCTTGTAAGAGTGGGTGCTCCCATTGTACATTTTATGGGTCTGGTGTCCGGTCTCAGCTATTTTTAGCTGTACAAAACAGTTCATTTTGCTGCTTGATATTGCAAATTGGTGTGTCTTACCATATTATGTTAAATGCATTATCTTAGTTATGAACACACTGGTTTGTAGTGCAAACACGTTGTTTTGCTTCTCGTTATTTTCCTATAGCGGCTAAAAAAACGGAAGTCTCGCCCATAGGCTTCCATACGTGTTAAAGAAAAAGGTGGATATGTGTGTGAGTTCTTGGTTCTGGGACAGGCTGTCTCTCAGAGATAATGGCCCGCAGAGTGAGGGACAGGGGCTCCAGCTGGCTGTGAGAGAGTGAGGTGGGCTTCGGGCACATCTCCTGCTGGGGACCCCCAAACACTCATTAACACATCGCTCTTGCACATGAAAGAGGACAGCAGCACGAACTTAAAGTATTGATAAAATACTCTCTCACATACATGAACAAAGGTGGGGTGGAAAGTGTGCACCACCGGGGACGACAAAGTCTCAAGAGTACCCGTGTGCATGTGTTTGATGAAGCCTTTGTCATCAACATACCAAGGTCATTATTCTCCAAAACTGCAGTAATCACTTCTACTCTGATAAATGGAGCTTTCAATCAAGTTTGCCACACCGTTGTCCACTCAGTAACCCTTAACAAACACATACACACAGAAGCGTGGCATCTCTTTGGCTTGTTTCTCACCTAGCCCTCTCACAGTAGAGGGAGTCTAGGCCCTGTTGTGAGGTACTCCAGTGCCTGTGTCTGTCCTCCACCTCCAGTGTTACAAAAGGACACTGAAGGGACGAAATCGCCCCCCACACTCATCTGAACCACAACAGCCCACCTGAAGCACAACATTATAAAAATATTAAACACCACATTATGTCGCTAACACATTTCTACTACATTAACAACGCAGATAGCAGGTCACTTACCACAGGTTTGCTAGCTTGACAGCTATTACAGTAATGAAGCAAAAATAGCCGCACGGTTTCTGTCAGAAGTGGCGCGTGCTGAAGATATATATGTATGTTAGTAGAGTACAGAGCATAGCGAGCACCGTGAATATATCGGAGAGCATAAAAAGAACCGGTTTGTTCTTTTAAATCATTAGTCTGTTTGTATGGTATTCTCAGTGGCCCTGATTTCACCAAGCTTGACCGTGCCACAGTCTGTGTTTAAAAACAGCGCGCTGCTTCAGAATGACTCCGCTAAGCCTGTTTGCTTTGACCTTAAGTCACTTCTACAGGTTTCGCCTATGTGGGGGCGTTAAAGGGAAAGTGTAACTAAAGTCTGTCATTGCTTGGTCTCATGTTGAAAGCTGTATGGCTTGCTTTCTTCTCAGGAACACAAAAAAATTTTACTTTTTACTCTTTCAGTGCAATTGGGACCGGAGCTCTCAAGCTTCAAAAAGGATGCAAAAACACATAGAAGTACCAAAAGAATGGTCCATAATGACTCATATGCTATATTTCAAGTCTATTGAAATCATACAGTTACATTTTTTGTGAAACTGGTTAAAATGTAAGCAACGAGTCATTCATGTTGATTTTTTTTTTTTCAATGAATTATTCTCAAAACAAGTCTAAATGATTTGTTTATGAATCAGATTCGCAGAGCCAATCATTCAGACTGAAAGGGAAAAATCAGTCATAAGGGTAAATTTTTTTTAAACTGAAAGCTGAATAAATAAGCTTTCCATTTATGTATGGTTTGTTAGGATAGGACAATATTTGGTCAAGATGCAACTTTTAAAAAATCTGGAATCTGAGGGTGCAAAAAAATCAAATATAAAAAAAGTGTATTTTGTTACAATGACACTTATGACAATTTATTTTAGTTTATGACACTTATTTAACTTGTGACCATGGAACGCAAAACTAGCCATAAGAGTCATTTTTTGGAAAAAAAAGATTTGAGATTTATCATCTGAAAACTGAATAAATAAGCTACCTTGATGTATGGTTTGTTAGGATAGGACAATATTTGGCTGAGATACAACTATTTTAAAATAAATTAATCTGGGGAATCTGAGGGTGCCAAAAAATTAACATATTGAGAAAATCACCTTTAAAGTTGTCCAAATGAAGTTCTTAGCAATGCATATTACTATTCAAAAATTAAGTTCTGATATATTTACAGTAGGAAATTTACAAAATATCTTCACGGAGCATGATCTTTACTTAATATCCTAATGATTTTTGGCATAAAAGAAAAATCATTAATTTTGACCCATACAGTGTATTGTTGGCTGTTGCTACAAATATACCCATGCTACTTACAAATGGTTTTGTGGTCCAGAGTCACATATAACGACCTAAATTAAGATATTGAAAAAAAAAGATATTGTATGGCTTCGGTAGACTTGCCCGAGACGTGTGGACCACCTTTAGGGTATTGTTATGGTTCTTTTGTGCCCTTTTTAAAGTCTTAATTTTATTGTAAATGAATCTAAAAGAGCACAGATTTTCAGTTTGGCAAAAACATTGGTGAGGGTGAGTAAATAACACAGATTTTTTTTTTTGGCTCCACTATCCCTTTAAACATTTCAACCGTCAAATGCGCAAAATAAAAAGTGAGGCGCGTTGGGTGAACTCCGATCTCGAAACGTTCACGGACCTCACCTCGACCCGTGCCCCACCCCAGGTCCATCAGCCTCTCTTCACACCACGCGTCGTGTTTCCGCCCGCGTTTACGCTCGTGTGTGTTTGTCAAGGCCGCGGTCGGAGGTGGAACGACCGCAGCTGAGGTGCGTGATGCGTGTGTATCAATCTTCCACTGCAGAGAGAGAAATGGAGCCCTGTAATGACGGTGGCCCTGCACTCTAATGGAGTGTGTTCTGGAGGGCCCCCTCTAGAGACTCCCCTCCCCTCTTCCCTCCTGAGAGGGCATACGCTTACGGGAAAGGAGGGGGGGGTGAGAGGCGCAGTAATGAAAGGAAGATGCAAAAAGAGAACGAGAAAGAAGGATGGAGGAGTTTAAAAGGCAGGTTAGCGGCGCGGAGCGCTCCGCCGGCCACTTTTATCCTCGTTTCCGTCGCCAGCCCCGCTTACGAGCGGAGAGATGGAGGGATGGCGAGAGGAGAAGGGTAGGGAAAGGTCCCCTCCTGCTCCTCCCTCGTTGCCATGGTAGCAGGTTGTGCTGGCATGTGCCTTGGTTGGCAGTGCCTGTACCTCTGGCATGAGGGTACCTGGGGGAATCAGGGTGTGTGTGCGCGAGTGTGTGTGATTGAGTGAGGAGAGGTAGGGAGTGTTCGAGGGTTACTGCCACCATCCATTTTCCCCGAGATTAGAAGCTCTCATGGATGAAATAGTGTAGTTAATGCACCTTTTGTGTGTTTGCGGGTGTGTGTATGTGTGTAACCGCTGCTCAGGGCTCTATCAGTGTAGTGTCAGTTAGGGGCCGTTCTCCTCCCTGTCCAGACGGTGTTCTCACCACTGGACAGATGGCCATACCCCTCCTACCCCCTAGCCCAGCCCGCACCACCCTCCAAACCACCACGACGCCCCCACCTTCACCCCCACCTCTCTACCCTCTGCTCTGGTGGGGGCGAAATAAACTAGAGCACCTCAACGCTTCCTTATCCAAATGCCCCTCCAGATACCAAACCCCCCACCCCCCCACACATCTCCACCTGCAGTCCGGACTGGGCCGGGGCCCAAAGCGAGGCCCAGGCTCTCCTCTGGCCGG
>JAHKKF010379032.1:0-10619 GCA_019740295.1 Labeo calbasu | reverse complement strand
CTAAATGCGGCTAAAGTAAACAGGCTCGTCACTTCACAGAGAGAAGAGAGGGGCGGGGCAAGCAGAGCTCATTAACATTTAAAGCAACATCGACCAGAGCAGGATGATTTTGCAGAGCTGATTTTGGCAAGGTAAAAAAGGTGTTTCTTACACTACCATTGAGAAATTTTAACCAAAGCATGTTATAGACTTTTCATTAAGACCCTAAAGAATGGGCATCCGATGGCCCCTTTAACAAATTATTTGATTTACAGCAGTGGTTCTAGAGGCAAAGTTGTCCGGAATGAGGAGTTCTATTGTATGATACGAATATTGTGAGCATGTGCGAAAAACCACGCAATGTACAACTGTTTACGCTCTTGAAAAAATGTGATATCGCCCACCAGTGGCTAATTTCTTTCAAATTTCTCTCAGACCTTTGGTGGCGTGAGTCAAACAGGCCCAGTGAGTTTTGTTCCTATCAGCCTCCGTTAACGTTGTCTAACGTGTTCAAATTTTGTCGGCCAATGTTTTCTGAGTTACATAAATCTCTTTGTGGCACTTTGGACCATGTTGGTAGGAATAATGGTTGTGTGGTTATAGTCATTTTTGTATTTTTTCCCTTTTATAGTGACACTAAGTGGCCAAGCTCCACGATTTCTTACCTGTGACCTCAGATTGAGCGCTGCAGAGATATCTCATTCCGTTCATGAGTTATCGGCATTTTACTAAAAGTGGTGAAAAACCTAGGACTAGTTAGCAAAAGTAGGTTTTTGTAAAAAATGAGAAATACCCGAAAATTTCGCCAGACTCACAATCGAATTGATTTCATAGTTTTGATCGTTGTAGCGTTCCCGTCAGGCTGACTGGGGCAAGCCTTGGTCACGTTGTAGGCGGTGTGCGTACTACCATCCCTCTAAGTTTCAAGTCTCTACGACTTACGGTTTGGTCTGCACAATCAGTTTTATGTGGAGATCACTGATCCTTGACCATTCTAACAATTACAACAGGGTTTCAGTGCTACGCGCCTGAAACCCAAATAATAATACTATGGAAGTCAATGGGGACCATCAGCTATTTGGTTACCAACATTCTTCAAAATATCTTCATTTAGGTTCAAAACTTGAAAGTGAGTAATATATAGCTTATATAGCTTTATATATGAGAATATACAATGTAGTTGCCTTTATACTTTCATAAGGGAGATCATCATATCTGAAGGTCTGTGGCATCCAAAAGTTTGAAACCACTGATTCAGAGGATTCATTCCTGCATTTAAATGAGGATGTCACTCCCTAAATTTTGTGGTGTGTTTGTGGCCTACCTGATTACCATAATTCTTTGAATCGGTTGCTAAAGCGACCCAAACAGTGCATGCAAATAAACATCGCTACAAGCCAATGCCATTCATCCTTTTTTTGGTGTACGTGTGTGGTTTTTTTATTATTACTCTTACATTGACCTTTTGAAAGTGAATGTCTTTAAAGATTCGACTGCCTTTTTGACGACCACAGACTTCTAGTCTGAACATGTGTAACAATGGCTGGATTATGTCCTTTCAGAAAGCGCAGACATGGGAAGCAGAGACTTACAAACAGTTAAATGATGACAGACACATGACACGGTGTACAGCCTATCCACACACACATAAAAACACATTTGTCCAGACACATTCACAGCATCTCCACCGAGCCATCTGGTTTCCATTGTAACCCCCTCTGCGTCCCTCACTGCTTAAAGAGGAAAAGATTAAAACTGTCTACATGGTCATCCGTGGAGGTATTTTTATCTGAGCGTTCAGCAGTAACCTGACTCTGTTTGTCTCACTGGTCTCCGTCCCATCTCACGTTCTCTCTGTCGTTCTCTCAGTCAAGTTCTCACACCATTTTTCCCCCCGTCTCTCTCTTACCTCAGATTCTTGTAGTTTCAGCCCAGTAGTTTAGATCCTCTCATTAGACCTCTTAGTGCTAATTGTAATTCTTATTTGGCCAACTCTGAGCTCAAAAAGACAATGGCAAGAAAACTAGAGCTAGAAGTTCAAGTCTAATTCCCAATTCCAAGAAGGAAGCAGGATATTAAATGCTCTAGAAAAGGTCAAAAGTGCTTGTTTCCCAGGCTTTATTTGTCCAATTAGATCCTTATAATGGAAGTCTCACTGTGCTTGCATTTTGTCATAATGAATTTGCCATTATGTAATTTTGAAAGTCTCTAATGCTCAATAAAGCTGCGTTTAATGATAAAAAATACAGTAAAAAAGTATTGTTTTATGTATTACAAAATGTAATTAATTTCTGTGACAACATAACTGAAATTTCAGCAGTCTTCAGTGTCACATGATCCTTCATGCTGAAATATTACTTATTTGATCAACTCTTAGGGTTCTTTGATGAATAAAATGTTCAAAAGGACAGTATTTATTTGAAACTAAAATCTTTGTTGCATCATACATATCTTTACTCTCACTTTCGGTTAATTTAAAGGACTAGTTCACTCTATAATTAACATTTTCTGATAATTTACTCACACACACTGCACACACACTCTTAAAAATAAAGGTGCTTTCAAAGGTTCTTCACAGTGATGCCATAGAAGAACCATTTTTGATTCCAAAAGGTACCATTCAGTCAAAGGTTCTTTAAAGAACCATCTCTTTTTTACCTTTTTATAATCTGAAGAACGTTCAAAAGAACATTTTGTGAAACAAAAAGGTTTTGAGATGTCAAATGTTCCTTATTAAACCATTAGACGAAAAAGGTTCTTCTATGGCATCGTGAAGCACTTTTATTTGTAAGAGCGCAACTCATTCAAGATATTCTTTTCAGATCTTTTTTCAGTCAAAAGAAATTAAGGTTTTTGAGGAACACGTTCCAGGATTGTTCTCCATATAGTATGCCTCAGTGGGGATCAGGAGGTTGAAGGTCCAAATTGCAGTTTCAATCCCAGCCAAGAAATAAGGGTCTTATGTTGTAAAACGTTTGGTCACTTTTGGTAAAAAAAAAACGCATGGTTAGTTCTTTGTCTGTGTGCTACGGTTCATAAAGGTGAGGTAGGGTGAAAAGCTCCATCTCATTTGCTCCTCCAACTTCAGAATTGTCCAACATTGTTGTTTTACCTTTTTTTGTAAACAGCGTTTGACTTTCTTTCCACATTCACTTTGTAAACGCTGGGTCGGTACTTCCGCCTACATCACATGTGACCTTTCCAACATGACTGCATAATGCGTGAAGTTGTGGATGCAGAGCTAGTGCAAGATGAGCATTTGTGATTAAAAAGTACATAAAGTTATTTTTTTTTAGAAAATGACCAATCGTTTCGCTAGATAAGACTCTTATTCCTTGACTGGGATCGTGTAGAACCCTTTGAATCTGCATTGAAACTTCAATTTAGACCTTCAAGCTGCTGATTCCCATTGAAGTCCACTATATAGAGAAAAATCCTGGAATGTTTTCCTCAAGAACCTAAATTTCTTTTCGACTGAAGAAAGAAAGACATCTCGGATGACATGGGGTGAGTCTTTCAAACTGACTTTCAATGATGTGATAGTAAAAAATGTACTTTTTTAAATAGCGTATTTTCCACTGACTCTTTATCACAATAAAGTCTTTGAATGTTTTTGATGGCGAACGTTATTTGTTCTTTTGAAATTCCTCTGCTGTTCCAGTAAATGATAAATGAACAGCAATTACAGCAATTCCTATCTGGGCTTTCACAGGTGTAGGCATCTTGTCGTTGGCTGTTCACCAAGGTAAAATCACCCACTGCTGCAGCATTAGCCAAATTATCCTGACATTTGAAATTGAATTTTCCACAATTAACCCAAAAACTTGGATTACTCATAAAGTTGTTCAAAGATCCTTAACCCGCTGAATTAACTTTCACTTATTATTCGGCAGCAATTTATTCCCCCTCTGATGTTTCAAGCCTCTTACGGGAAGTCAAATCTTCCTTTGCATTAATATTGTTGAAATGACTTTACATTTGAGACTGTGCAGCAGCTGGAGAGACTGTGAAAATACTGTCATTTAGCCAAAATACGTTGGATACAGTGGTAGCCGGGCATATGGCCTTCATGTGTGGCAGTTCCCTTACCTTTTTGGTTCTTCAAATGTGTTTGAATGTTCAAAGAAATTCTTGTATTTTTGGATTAATCGATGAACTGTTATATTAGAATTATTATGGATGCCATATGTGTGTTGAATGTCCAAAGGTTGATCTGTTGATCTCACCTGGCATAGACAGCACAATGGGTTTCTTTAGGCAATTGGGGAGTTCTATTGATTTCCTGTTGCTTCATTGTCAAGCCAAACAAATTCTCAGCCCAAGGGACTTGGCAGAAAGATAGAATGGGAAAATGTTCCTGTGCTTTAGTCACTAGGCATTGCCTTAAATAACACAAAGAATAAAAAGTTAATTAAAGGGATAGTTCGCCCAAAAATGAAAATTCTGTCACCCTCACCCTCCTGTCGTTCCAAACCCGTAAAACCTTTGTTCATCTTTGGAACACAAATAAAGATATTTTCAATAAAATCCGAGAGATTTCTTACCCTGCATAGACAGACAGGTTCAAAGTCCAGAAAAGTAGTAAGGACATCGTTGAAATAGTCCATGTCCATTTTAGAACTCTATCTTGGCGTGAATAATTTTTTAATGACGCTATGAATGAACCCAACTGTATCCATTACTGTATTCGTATGTAAGCAAAACACTAAGACAAATTTCTTTTTACTAAAACTGAGAGTGACTCTTTGAGTAATGGCGAAATGCATTTAGCAACATTGTTTTTTACAGTTCTGGTCTTGTTATCAAGACTTGACCCAGAATAATTGACACAAAGCAGGCAGTGGCGTAAGGCAGTGGGCTACACTGTAGCCATTACTCTCCCATTGGGTGTCCATTTATCAGAATCGGTGGTGTCGAAGGCCAGGCTGCTGTTTTTAGGCTTGATGTAATGGGTCTGAGATTATACTTAGAGCCGAAGTGCGTCAGTCACCTCGCATTCTCTTTCTATCTTGGTGCAGTTTAAATATAAACTGAAAAATTAGTTTGGGAATGTGACGACAAAGACGGATTAGGCGAATCAGTGACATGGCACTTTTTTGTACTGAGCATTAAAGGAGAAGTTCACTTCCAGAACAAAAATTTACAGATAATTTATTCACCCACTTGTCATCCAAGATGTTCGTGTCTTTCTTTCTTCAGTTGATAAGAAATTATGTTTCTTGAGGAAAACATTTTAGGAATAATCTCCATATAGTGGACTTCAGTGGTTCGCCTAAGTTTGAACTTCCAAAATGGGGTTTAAGTGCAGCCTTAATTGACTCTAAATGATCCCAGCCAAGGAAGAAGGGTCTTATCTAGCAAAACGAACAGTCGTTTTCTAAACAAATTGACAATTTATATACTTTTTAACCTCGAATGCTCGTCTTGTCTAGGTCTGCGTGAACTTCCGTCTCGTTTTCTTCCCCAACTTCAAAATCGCCCTACATCGCTGCAGAAGTACTGAACCAGTGTTTACAAAGTGAACGTGCAAAGAAGATCACAGTGATGTAGGACGATTTTGATGTTGAAGAAAAAAACAAGACGGGATTTTTTCGACAAACGAGACAAGACGAGCATTTGAGGTTAAAAAGTTTATAAATTGTCAAAGGAGAATTCCACTTTCATAACAACAATTTACAGATAATGTACTCACCCCCTTGTCGTCCAAGATGTTCATGTCTTTCTTTCTTCAGTCGTAAAGAAATTGTGTTTTTGAGGAAAACATTTCAGGATTTTTCTCCATATAATAAACTGCTGTGGTGCCCCGAGTTTGAACTTCCAAAATGCAGCTTCTCAAATGTGGTTGTAAACGAACCCAGCCGAGGAAGAAGGGTTTTATCTAGCGAAACGATCGGTTATTTTCATTTAAAAAATATAATTTAAATACTTTTTTAATGTCAAACGCTCGTCTTGTCTTGCTCTCCCTGAACTCTGTGTATTCTGACTCAAGACAGTTAGGGTATGTTGAAAAACTTAAATCGTATTTTCTCCCTCAACTTCAAAAATCATATCATTTCAAAATCATCCTACATCGCTTTGCAAAGTGAACATGCAAAGAAGATCAAACACCCCTAACAAAGGGTAAAACAGCGATATAGGGCGATTTTAAAGTTGAGGGAGAACATGAGAGTTTTTCGAAATGCCCTAACTGTCATGAGCTGGAAAAAAAAACATGGTCGGGAAGAGCAAGACAAGCGTTTGACATTAAAAAGTATATAAATTGTAGTATTTTTATGAAAATTCCTCGGCTGGGATTGTTTACAACTGCATTCGGGATTGTTTGAAGCTGTATTTAAACTGCAGTTTGGAAGTTCAAACTTGGGGCACCATATCAGTCCATTATATGGAGAAAAATGCAGAAATGTTTTTCGCAAAAAACATAATTTCTTTACGACATCTTGGATGACAAGGGGGTGAGTACATTATCTGTAAACTGTTGTTCTGGAAGTGGACTTCATCTTCAATTTGTTTTGTAAATGACCGATCGTTTCGCTAGATAAGACCCTTCTTCCTCGGCTGGGATCATTTAGAGCCATTTGAAGCTGCATTTTGGAAGTTCAAACTTGGACGCACCATTAAAGTCCACTATATGGAAAAAATTCTGGAATGTTTTCGTCAAGAAACATAATTTCTTTACGACTGAAGAAAGAAAGACATGAACATCTTGGATGACAAAGGGCTGAGTAAATTACCTGTACATTTTTGTTCTGGAAGTGAACTTCTCCTTAAATGTCTTAAAAAATACATACGCCAGCTCCTGCGTCAGCAGTAACACACATGTGGTACTTTCATGAACACAAATCGAAGACTTATTGTAGAATAAAGTCTTTTTTTTTTGTCTTTGCGCACAAAAAGTATCCTCATAGCTTCACTAAATTATGGTTGAACCACTCATGTCACATGGACTATTTTAACGTTGTCCTCACTAACTTTCTGGGCCTTCAACGTGTCAGTTGTGTTGCTGTCTATGCAGGGTGAGACAGCTCTCGGATTTCATCAAAAATATCTTAATTTAGGTCTTACAGGTTTGGAATGACATAAGGGTGAGTAATTAATGACAGAATTTTTATTTTTGGGTGAACTTTCAAGCACATTTTAAAGCAGATTATGTAAAGGTCTTTCCTTTTCTTTAGGTCATGAATGTAAGTCTGTGAATCAGCACGCTCTTCTGTGACCAAACAAAGGTGTCTTGTATCACATTCTCATGGCTGTAAGATCAGTAACCTATTGAAGCTGACACACACAATCTCTCTATCTGCTTTTACTCTTCTGTTTTTGAGTGTGGTACAGGCACTGTGTGCGCATAAAGGCCTTTCCTGTGTAGCGGACCCCTCCTCGTCCCACCCCTGCTTTTGAACATTTCCTTGGTGTCGCCCAAGTGGCAGAAAATTGAGAAAGCTTTGTTAGCTGTCACTAGTGAGAAGAAAAGGATGGTGGGTGTAGAAAGGCCCCGGTCCTGTGAGAATGACGGATAAGAGACACATTTAATCTGCCGGGTCATTGTTCAGGAATCACTTCATTACTCCCTGCTCGGCTCCACGAGCAATAAAGGTGTCATGAGAGTCCATCACTTTACTCTGTACCACGGTACTTGAGGAAGCAAAGAGGCTGTTTCAATTTCACTGGGAGGAAGCTTATGTTTTGTTGTCACTAGTTTACATTTTAAAGGATTAGTTCATCCAAAGAAGAAAATTCTGTCATTATTTACACCTCATGTCATTCTAAACCTGGATCATTGCAGTTATAATGAATGGCGACTCAAGCTTTCTTTAAAAAGGAGACAGACGTACAATAAAAGTGTCATTCAAGTGATTCAAGAAGACTTCTGAAACCATATTGGCACCAAGTTACAGACTGAAAATTAAGTCATTATTAATCTGCTTTGTGAGTTCATAAAAGACGTAATGATGACCGATTCATAAACAGATTGTTCTTTTAAGACCTATATTTGTTATTATTTAGTTTCAATCAGATCCGTACATTTTATGCATTTTAAAAACTGGTCGATATTTATTTGAACCTGTTGGTTATTTAAATGTGCAGGTTATGTGTTTTGACCTTGGATTACATTTGTTGTCGTCTGATATTCACATCTAATACTTTAATAACACAAATGTAATCTATAACAAATCTAGTTTTGTAATATACATTGTATTTTTGAATAAAAATGATCTGTATTGTTTTCTTAATTAAAATATATGTTAGTTTGTGTAAATAAATATCTAATTTATTTAGACAAAATAGTATAGGATTTTAAAATCTGAAATGTATTGGATAACAGACAAGAATTTTAATATTGTGCTTCTATAGTTGATGAAAAAATGATCAGATTGATACTTTCATAATTTCTCAGTGACTTTTCGGCTGATATTAAAATTCTACATTATTTTGTCTGACAAAATTTAAACACTAAAAACTAAAATCATATATTTTAAATGAAAGTGGATAATCATTTTAAGGTTTGCTAAAGTTTATATGTAATTTATTAAAACAAAAGTTTTTTTTTTTGATGCTTGATATCAGATTGATAATTTCTCAGTGACTTCGGCTGATATTAAAATTCTACATTAAATTTAAAACACGTAAAACTAAAATCAAATTTGAAATGAAAGTGGATAGTCATTTTAAGGTTTGATAAAGTTTACATGTAATTCATTTATACTATGAAAGTTTTTTTTTTTAAGATTTTAATATGTGAAGTTTATTGGTTAACAGACAAGAATTTTATTATTGTAATATTTAGTTGATTAAAAATGATCAGAATGATTCTTTCATAATTTCTCAGTGACTTAGTGATTCACTCACAGATAATTGTTTTTCATGTTATGACAATTATGATTTTTTTTTAAATTTTAATATCTGAAATGTATTGGGTAACAGACAAGAGTTTTAATATTGTAATTCCTTAGTTGATAAAAAATTATCAGGATGATACTTTCATAATTTCTCAGTGACTTTTCGGCTGATATTAAAATTCTACATTATTTTATTATTATTAAAACATTAAAAACTAAAATCACATTTAAAAGAAAGTGGATAATCATTTTAAGGTTTGATAAAGTTTACATGTAATTTATTAAAATGCTAAAAGTTTTTTTTTTCTTCGGATTTTAATGTCTGAAACTTAATTTTAGTATTGTCCTTTCTTAGTTGATTAAAAATGATCAGAATGATTAATTCATAATTTCTCAGTGACTTAGTGATTCAGTCACAGATAATTGTTTTTTTGTTATGACGATAACCGATAAATGACTGATATTAAAATGTTATTTTGTCAATAAATAAATAAATAAATAAACACACAAAAAACTAAAATCATATAATTTAAATGAAAGTGAAAACTCATTTTTTTTAAAGATTTTAAAATCTAAAACTTATTGGTTAACAGACAAGAATTTTAATGTTGGTCTTCAGTAGTTAATTAAAAAATGATCAGAATGATACTTTCATAACTTTTCAGTGACTTAATCATTCAGTCACAGCGATTAACAACTACTTGTATGACTCGAGTACTCACAAAACTTTTTTGTGCACCTTCTAAATGCCTGTAATAAAGCGCACAAGCTGTATGGACTACTGTTAGCATCCTCTTTGTCTTTTTATGCTCCGTGGAAGGAGTTTACATGGAGGAATTTACATTTTTGAGTGAACTAATCTAAAAACAGATAGAAAGCGTCATTTGTATGACTTGACAGAAAAGTTTTGAAAGAGCATGTTTGCATACATTGAATAATGACAGTACTGTCAGCGTGAATTGGAGATGAAACAGACGGCTGAGGCAAACCATTTCTCATCAGTTAGCCAATGTAGCGAGTGTTTTTTTTGGTTGTGGCCACGGATCTGTTGTGTTGTTTTATATTGTGGTTGAGGCAAGACAGGATTTTTATTCAGCGTAGCCTTTATTCTTTTGTTTGCAAAAGTAAACAATGGTAAAAAGCACGGACTCACTGTTTACCAAAATGACCCACAGTGGCATCTTTGCTTTAAACTTTTCCATGCTAGAGTTTGGTACAGAGAGGCATATCCACAAGATGTTCTTTTTTAAACAACAATTCTGGAATACTGACATCGGCATCATATATTTATGGATTTGTGGCTTTTAGAGTATCAAAGCAGAACAACTACAGCTCAGTCACACAAACATTGTCACTCAGTAGACATTACAGCAGAGATATATTGTCAAACATCAAAAGCTATTGAGCTCCACAGCCTCTGAACAGATGTTTCATCGTTCCATTTTACTGAGCCTTGAGAAATCCCAGCAATGTGGCTCTATAAAGACATCTTAAATGAATAGACACAAAAATGAGACTCATGTTGTTTCAAACCTACACTTTTTTGGAGAATCTTTTCACAGAGATATAAACTCCCAGTTCTGACTTTTTTCTCAATAAAATTGCAAGATAACTCACAATTGTGACTTTTTTCTACAAATGCAAGTTTGTAGTCTTGCAACTGTGACTTCTTTCTCATAATCGTAAATTTTTATCTCACAATTTTGACTTTTTTCTCGCAATTGTGTTATAAAATCAGAATTGTGAGATATAAACTTGAAATTCTGAGAAAAAAGTCAGAATTGCGAGTTTATATCTCACAATTGT
>JAHKKF010378980.1:0-12354 GCA_019740295.1 Labeo calbasu | reverse complement strand
TTGAGCATCCGGCTAAAATTTGGATGGCTTTGAGATCGATTATGTTGAATGCTACAAATATCTTGGTATTCGGCTTGATAGCAATCTGTCATTTGAAACTCACATAAATGTACTGCTCGCAAAGGTTAAAACACGTATTGGTTTTATTTATTGTAACAAATCTTCTTTTACGCATTCTTCGAAACAGCTTTTGGTTTAAATGACAGTGCTTCCATTTCTGGATTTTGGTGATATAGTTTACAGGTCTGCTTCAAAAGCTCTCCTTCACAATTTGGATGTTTTTTACCATGCTGCAGTCCGCTTTGTGACTGGAGCTTCTTTTGTACTTCTTTTGGTTTTGGACTTTAAAGCTGAGTTCATTTGTTTCAATTTTTTTTAAATTTAATTCAGTCTATAGCACAGGATTATTGTACTTGTTTTTACTTACTTGTTTGTTTTTATGTTATTGTTTATAATTGTGTCATGTGTTTGTAATTGTATAATGTCTTTATTGTTTTGTACCTACTTTTTATGCTGCCTCTTGGCCAGGTCGTCATTGTAAATGAGAACTGGTTTACAATTTACTTACCTGGTTAAATAAAAATAAAAAAATTACTACTATTTGAATATATTTTAAAATGTAATTTATTCCTGCGATCAAAGTTAAATTATCGGCATCGTTACTCCAGTCTTCAGTGTCACATGATCCTTTAGAAATCATTCTAAAATGCTAATTTGCTGTTCAAGAAACATTTTTTTTATAATTATTATCAGTATTTAAAACATTTTTTTTCTTTGAATAGAAAGATCTAAAGATCAGAATTTATTTGAAATAAAAAGCTTCTGTAATATTATACACTATAACATTCAAAAACTTGGCGTCAGTATAATTTTTTTTGTTTGTTTTTGGGAAAGAAATTATAGAAAAAAAACATTAAAAATCTTACTGGTAGTGTATAAATTAGTGTATAAAAACTGGTAGTGTATAAATTACAAATCTCTACATGTCACATTAACACAAAAAATTGTATTTTGAAACATGTTCAGTCTGTACAACAACACTAAACCCTGTAAACGTTTATTGTATGGTCAATAAATGTTTTTCAAAACATCTTTTGTGTTCTGGAAGACCATGTCAAGGAGCAAATTTGTTTTGTCCACTTAAGTTGCAGCACACTTAGCACTTCCGCGATTGACAAAACAACTGAATTACATTGACCCCTTCAAGAGTGCTTAAACAACTTGTAAACAAATGCACAACAGGCTGAGTTTATATCAGTGAATGCACATAAATTAGGTTCTGGACGCCCAAAGCTCTGTATGTTTATAATTAAGGGGCCTCAGTTTTAGAAATCATCGGGCCTTGGTGCTGGCAAATGCGAGAAATCAGACTCTCAGTCAACAGTCTTTTCCATCAATAGATGAGCAGCAAAGATGTTCTATCACTCACTGCTCTACATATCAGCACTTCAACGTTTGTTTTCCTGCTCTATCTCTGCTCTTGGCCCCCTTCTTCAAATGAAGATCTGCTATTGTAAACTTAGCTTTTGCCCTCATCCATTATCATCACATTGTCAGAGATGGGAAATCATGGGTAATGTTATTTTGGGGATGAAAGAATGAAAAACACTGTCAAATCCAATTTCCTCAGCTTTGTCATCCCGCAGCTGTACGTCGAGGCGAATGGTACAGACAGCACAGCTGTGAATCATAAAAGCTGAAAATATAAACTGTTTAGTAGTAGAATCTGATGCTCTTTCTGCCAGGATTGTGCCATAACATTCATATGAAATCATTTCAGCTCAAATCCCAAGGACGATCTGCTGGAAGAGGGGAGGTTTTAATACCACTGTCTTGCTTGCGTAAGTGTGATGGATGTGCGTTTGGCTGTTGAGACATGCAACAGGAGGTTTACATCCCGTGGTGTGTGGAACTTCTTTAAGCCTGAGCAAAACATCGCCAGGAGATGTTGAGGAACCAAATGGAATTCGGTTCATTTTAGTTTCATGTTTGCAGGAATTTTGTGTTACAGAATCACAAGTATTCTCAATTTCCCGCCAACACATTTTCCAGCTTCATCACAGGAAATCACCAGACCACCTATCAGTGAGAAGATCTGAGGAAAGCTGCCAACAGTGAGCTCAGCTTCTTGGTTTGAACAAGTAACGCAAGATATCAGTGCTCAAAACTGTACACAAAAAGTCTAGTTTATAAGCACAATTACAGTCGAGCTACAGACTTCATAGAACTGTCTGAATAAACAATTAAATATTTGTTTTAAATGTCACCTTGAACATGTATAATTGTTAGATGAAGCTGAACTGCGATTGCATTATTTAGGTCTATTAGTCTGACTTCAAAACTGCACTGGTACTATTTTAGACTAGAATGTTTGATACATTTTAAAATGATAAATTATGTAGGGAATAATTAACGATGGGCCGCTGATTTCTTAGATTTCAACGGACCGAAGTCAACTATTCCGCTTATACTACGGTTACCACACCTCAAGACATCAATCAAATGATATATTTAAAGGCATTCGCCCGGTTTTTGTCCTAAAAGGCTATTGTGAATAGGATTCATTTCTTACGCATCTCATCCAACGGTGCTAATTCCAAAACGTCATTTTAGACCTAGAAATGACGCTTGAGCCGTAGCAGATTAATGCACTTGATGAAGTTTAGACAGACAATCAAACAGACAGACGGTAAGAGAGAGAGAGATTAATCTCGCGAATTAGTCTGTGAGTCTCTCAAAAGTGATCGGCAGCAATGTTTCTACTAATAGTCAAACTTTAAGTTCGTTTTCTTCACGAACAGCGCCGTTGTTGCCTCGCTTGTGACAATCGTCAGAGCATTGCTAACAACATTAGCGCGTATGCTAACGTGTGTGCAAATTTTATGTGTGTACGCCTGTAAAGGAGAAAGAATGGGAGAAATACAGTATGTGCTTTCCGTATATGATAAAACGTAGTTTTGTGGCAAAAACATGTAACCGTCCTAATCCGTTCTTTTTTAACCTGTTGTTTACTGTATTTATTTGTTTGGCCACTGCCATTGTGGGTTTCAGTTATTTTGCTGTTTTACGCAGTTAAGGACCTCTGAAATAACTAAAATCATGTGGTGAAGTGATATAGACACGTAATGAGGTCAAAAGCTGCCTGGAACTACGTTCGCCGTGCGTTTCCCTGAAAATAATGCACACCTTAAGAACGTTCGTCAGCCAATCAGATTCAAGCATTCAGCGGCCCCGTAGTATAATGTTAAATTAAAGAATGTAAGGGTTCTAAAAAAAACTTTAATTGTATCGACATAAAAACACTGAGTGAAATCTTCTTTTGTATTCCACAGAAGAAAGTGTCATACAGATTTGGAGCAACAAGAGGGTGAGTAAATATTGGAAGACAAATACTGAATGGATTATTTGGATTTTTTATATGGATGAGTTTTAACAAGATCAAGGTCTTGTCAGTTTTTAGTGATTTGTTCAGTGATTTATTATTCTTTTTTTAACTGACACGTTTTCCTGAATTAACGATGATCTTTTTTGTGACAGGGTGTGGAAATGCTCAAAACAGCTACGGTTGCTATCGCGGGGGGGACGGAAAGCGCAATTAGTGGGCTTTCAGGCAGCTGTGTGAGTTTTCTGCGTTCCACTGGGAGATCCCTCGGCCTGCCGAGCTCCAAACAAACACCACGTTTGCGTCCTTTGCAGGGTGAGTCATGGGGTTTGCTGGGATATGATCAGGAGGAGACGTACAGGAAATGAGCTGATGCTTTCATGCCCCTGAATGCGAAATTACCAAAGCGCCTTCCCTGCCAGTGTAGGGTGTCTTCAAAGAGCACAGAGCCGAAGCAGCGATTATACCATAGATGACTCAAAGTCAACATTTGTGTTCTCTTCTGGTAATTCCTCTCTATTGTTTTTCATCACACAGCTGTAATATTTAAAGAGCACAGGTGTAAAGAGCTTTGTTTAGGATTTCATGGAGCCCAGCAGTTGACAGCTGGACTGCCCCTGTTCCCCACCCTAATACTTATGCTCAATTATCACAACTTCATTTAATTGGCCCAATAAAACAATCCAGCTGCATAAACATGTAACAGAGGGTGTGAGATTTAGAACAGGGATTTCTCCCTCGCCATGGATATACGGCCGTCTGCCAACGCAAATGAATCATTTCACACTGCGACGTGGTGGTTAAAAGGTGGCTGAAGTAGAGCGCAGCTCCGCGGCACCTTGCTGGGACAACGTGTTGCTTTCTTATGCATCCATCACAGTGAACGACCCTCTTCCCAAATGGCTGCCACATAGACTTTGTGCTGCCCCATTTGGGGTGCTTTCATGGAGGGTTCTGCTGTTGATCTGCCCATGTGGGGTGTGAGGATGGGGGCTTAACGTTAAGGTGATATGGGGGAGGGTCTCTGAAAGCCGTGATAGAGTAATTACATGAACTGGCCATTTCAATACTTGTGAAGAACATCTCTGTCTGCCTTATTCATGTGCTTTGTTGTGGAGGCCAGGTTGAATGCACCTTAAGATAATCCTAACAATATTGCAATGACATTTTGCTGTACTTGACAATCTGCTATGACTTATACAAATACAACATACTCAGATCTTGTTCGTACACTCAAGTATCCTGTCTCTCGAGAGGTGTAATTACAGAGTTTGGACATATTTTTCTGTTCTGCTCAATGTCCATCCTCACTCAATGCTTTGACACATGTAGTGGCTCTTTCCTTCATCCCAATAGACTGACCCACCAGCCATCCAATCATAGCTGATTAGTTTTAAAACTACCCAGAAAGCTTGTTTCTAACTTGGCCAGACTGGAAACGATCCTTCATATCACAGATGTGATATGGGTCTCTCTGAGACTGAACTTGAGAACATAAGAGCTGAAATGAAACAGGGATTTATGCTATCAGGAATGCATTTTTGTTTCTTGACTATATATGACTATCAACTTTATATAAATATGAATATGTATACACTACCAGTCAAAAGTTGGGATCAGTAAGACCTGTAATGTTTCTTATGCTCTCTTATGCTCATCAAGACTGCATTTATTTTATTAAATACAGAAAAAAACAATAATACTGCAAAATGTTATTGCAGTATATAAAAGAATGGTTTTTATTATTTTAATATTAAATTATAATTTATTTCTGTGATGCAAAGATGAATTTTCATCAGCTGTTACTCCAGTTTTTAGTGTCACATGAACCTTCAAAAATCATTCTAATATACTGATTTATTATCAGTGCTGGAAACAGTTGTGTTGCTTAATATTTTTTGGACCCTGTGTTACTTTTTTCAAGATTCTTTGATGAATAAAAAGTTAAACAGAACAGCATTTATTTAAAATAGAAATCTTTTCTAGTAATACACACTACTGTTCAAAAGTTTGAAGTCAGTAAATTTTTATTCATTCTTTTTTAGAAAGAAATTAATACATTTTATTCACCAAGGATTGGTTAAATTAATAAAAAGTGATAGCATAGATTTACACTGCTAGAAAAGATTTATATTTTAAACAAATGCTGTTCTTTTCAACTTGTTATTCATCAAAGAATCCTGAAAAAAAAGAATCACAGGTTCCAAAAAAATATTCGGCAGCACAACTGTTTCCAACATTAATAATTCTAATAATAAATCAGCATATTAGAATGATTTCTGAAGGAAAAAGAGTGGAGTAACAGCTGATGAAAATTCAGCTTTGCATCACAGGAATAAATTCTATTCCAAAGTAGATTAAAATAAAAACTACTTTATATTGTAATGACATTTTGCAGTATTATTGTTTTTTTCTCTGTTTAGGGTCTGTAAGAAGTTCTAATGTTTATTAATTTGATAAAAATACAATAAAAACCGTAATAGAAAAGAATAGAAAGTTTAAAAGAACAGCATTTATTTGAAATAGAAATCTTTTGTAACAAATGTGTGTACTTCATCTATTTAATGCCTTGCTAAATGATGAATTGGTAGTTAGTGTGTGTGTACCTTATATTTCCTCTCCATTTATAAATGTACCATCTTATAAATCATACAAAAATACAGTTTGTAAAGTATAAAATTGGGATGTACACATAAAACATGGAAACCCAATGTGTGTGTACATATGGGGCTAAGGGATACACATACAGCACCTACCACAAGTTATGGTCTAGCTGGACGGACACAAAACCTTGGCAGGATAATCTCAGTCATGTTTTCAAACCAGACCTCTTAAATGTGATAATATTGTTCCTCAAGGACCAGCCAATCCTTCAGTCTTAAAGTGAGAATGTGACAAAGACAGACATGAATGATATGTTTTACTTGACTGATGATCTGACGCTGAGAGAGGACCCTTGGTATGGCAAGTTTATACAACACAGAGAGTTGGCCGAGCGTAATTCACTTTGAAATCATTTTCATCATTCGGAGGGAAAAAGAATTATTTACGACCCCGGTGGTGATACAGGAATAGGTTCAAGCCCCTTTCCATCTGTGTCCAATCCCAGGCTAATGCTATCATCACCTGTTTCCATGTGCCTCAAGAACATCTGGACCACATTAAAACACACTCACACACACACACACAAGGTGCATTTTGTTGACTCTGTGTTTGTGCATGTATTGGCACATGTTTAAGCATTTGGCTCGCATTTGTAAATTAAGCTAAAACAACCAATTAAGATCAAAGAATGGAATGAAAAGTCCTGATTTCAAAAATCAATGCATTTAATTTTCGGGATACCAGAGTCCTCGGGGAGCTCTGGGCTTGTGTAGATTTATTGCTTTGTTAAAAAATAAAAACAAATTCTAATTCATCTGGCTGTATCTTTAGCGATCACACTTGTGATCTAGTTTTAACATTGTGTTCCTAAAGTCTAAGCGTATCAAATTCCAAGAATTTTTCTCAGGTTGTTTCACAAGTAAGATGCTGCTAATAATTCATGTAAAAAATACCAAAACAAGCACTAAATACGGGTTGGCCAGTGAATCGCTTGTCATTAATACATCTGTTTCCTGATTTTAATTGCACAAGGGGCAGGTGCCCTTATTGACAGCGTACTTTTAGTTTCAAATATGCCTTTGGGACCACGGCACAGCTGCATCGCATTTTTAACAGTGGTACATGGACTGCCCAGAGATGGGAAGTGCTCTGTTAGGAAACTTTTTCTCTCCAAAACAGACTGGAATCTCTTTATCCATTTGTGTTCCTCCCATGCAGCAGCTGTGCAGCTGGTTCTAGCTGGGAACTGAGCGCGGTACGTCTGCGGTCAGGAGGGACCTCAGCCCCGGCCCTCCCATGTGCATGTAAGGAAGCTATAATGTCATGCAATTGGGGCCGTATTATTGTTGCATGAGGCTTGAGGAGTGATGTCAGAGGAAAGAGGAAACTAGCTAACTCCCAACTAAGGGAGCAGAGGTCCGACTGACGCTGGCTGAAGCCCAACAAGCTTCAAGTGTTTTTCTTTTTCACTGCCCCTTCATTTTCTTTTGCTAATTAGTCATGCGACAACGGGAGTACAGGTTTAGAAATAGCAAATTCTCAAGTAGAAAAACTGAAATAGCTTTTTCTTGTAAAATATACTTTCATAATCTTTCTTTTGGGAAAAAAAATGCATACAGTTTTTACAGTGTACACTGGTATCTTGACCAGTGTTGGGTAGTAAGTAGATATATGTAACTGTAATTTAATTACAAAATAAATGTAACTAATCTGTTACAGTTACTGAGAAAAAATGTGTAATGACTTATGAAAATGTGGGTTTGCATTTGAATATTTTCACACGCATATAGATATGGTTGATTTATTTCCTAAATTGCATTGAATTGCACTGGTGCCTCTAAAATATGAGGCACCAGCGTTTCAGGAGTTTAAGACACAGAACAGGACACGTTTATTTGATAACTGTTTTATTTCCAATAGAGGGTTTGAATGAGCAGATATTAGCCTAATATTTCACCTACCTGACCGGGAATTATAAAAGAAAGCACGAATGTTGTCAAGATTCTTGCTGGAAATCCCAGTTCAGTTTGGCCAACTACACATGGCTTTTGTTCCTCAGACAGTTTTTTGCACTCTACTCTTTGATTTGTTATAACTTTTGGCAGTCTGTAGTACTCCAAATGTTTTTCCAGGTCTAACCAATTAGTACAGCCCAAAACATGACAATAATTGATCATTTTCAGCAGCAATTTTTTAGCAAAATGTGCGAGTTTCTTTCAGTCCAGTGGCATTGTTTACATTCAGCGCCGCCAGTATGGTCCATTGATGATGTGTCGTGAAAACACTATATTTCGATTTATGTATGCTTTATTTTTTAAGATTGACTGTTTTTTCCAATGCAGTGTTAGATGCCATCTTTCCTGTTTCAAAAACAGTATTATAGCTATTAAAGTATTTCTTTTCAAGACTTTAAATCTGTATTTAACCTCAGAATGATCTCAAAGTAAAAAGAGGTGGTGGCTGTGCTTTAAAATGTCATTTTTATAATCTTAATTGAAAGATGAAGTGATGATTTTAAAAGGCTGCCAGTAAGCAATGTTGAGTACTACTGTAAGGTTAACCCTGCCTTTAAATGTTATAACATTTGAAAACATTCATTAGCAATGTAGAAAAGTAATCCAAAAGCAATCAGATGTAATCAGTTACATTACTTTAATAACGTAATTGAAATAGTTGCTCTACTTACTTGTGCTTGTAATCTATAGCCTATTACATTTCCCAAAGTAACCTTCCCAACACTGATCTGTGCACATTACTGAAATTTCTTTGGAAACTCTCAAGGTCTCTGTTAGGTCTCCGGTTAACTTAATTGATATCTACAAGAAACGATTGAGAAATTTAAGAGCTTTCATATGGGATTTGTCCTCCTTGAGGGAATGAAACGAACTGAAGGAGATTTCGAAGCGATCCAAACACACTACTGTGTGATTTTAACAGATCTCTGAGATATGGCAGAAGGGGAGAAAGTGTCTCCCTCTGGAGGAGGAGCTTGTAAAGGGTGCTGCAGTTCTCCAGTTCCCACCAGCTTAGCTTTCTCCGCTTATCTTGATGAAGACAAATGAACACGCTCTAGCGACTAATGTTGCAATCTCATTTGAGAACATCTGCATTTATAAATGTGACACACATTAGCTTTATCAACTATCTGGCAAAGTGTCGAAAATCCATAGTTATTTAGAGAAGATTAATTGGAGTGGAAACGAATGCCAGCGCCTACTTGAGAGATAATACACAAATGTTTAATTCATCCTCTAGCTTAGCAGATGGGAAGGTTATGTGGATCTATTTGACCATAAATTCTCTAAAAGAGCATAGGCTAATGATCAGTGAACGATACTTATAAGACTCCGTAAGTGCTTCATCTAATAAACGTATGTCTCGGAGGAAAGATATTGGAATTGCGATCATGACGGATGCCGCCTTTGCCATTTAACCTTGGGAAGAGTCCAAGCTGGTTGAAATGGGGATCCCAAAGGGAGAAGCGATCATTGTGATCATTCTCAACGAGAAATTTTGCAAGGGTTGTGAGAAAGTTAATATTCATTTGAATGCACTATGCACTACCAGAGTCATAAAGATGAAAATACACCCTTAAGAATCACACATAAAGTCTGTAATAACGCCATTTATTGATTTATCATGTTTTCCTTACTAAAAAGCAGCGATTTTACACTACTGTCATGTAGAAATATCGGTGTGAACTTGGTACACTGTAATCATATGAGACCTTGGAGAATTATAAATACTGTTCAACAGACTCCTAAGGAGGGAAGGGTCGATGACACCATTGTGCAACAACGTCAAATGGATTAAACAATCCTTGTAAGGCCTTTCGCTTGCAACCTTCCAACACTTTCCTGTGTTGATGGGTTCACACTTGAAAATATGCAACACTGTCTTTGAGGTGAAACAAACCACTTTTGTTCTTCAACTGTTGTCACGTAGTAACTCATAAGGAAACGGTTCAGACGCAATCCGCAGGAAGGCGAGCTAGCGCTGTAGTGATCTTCCTGCGGTCTAGTTCAAAGCTCTGTGTTGTCCTTTTCTGCGCTTCCAGATCTAGACCAGCGTTGTGTAACGCAGCCAAGTCTTTTCATCATGCATGTTGGTCTGACTAAAGATATCAGCAGATTGGCTGGGCTGCTGGGAAAATCCATTGTGACTGTTTCTTTGGGAATGCGACTTCTAAGGTAGTTGCACTACTGGGTGCTCTTCTTTTATCTGGCTCATATTGCTCATATCTGAAGAGCTCTTACCAAACAATCTCTGACTCAGTCTGTTCTCACCCTGGCTGACACAAATCTGAATACTTAACGTCGTCTGAAAAATGCAACTGAAGCAGAAATTAGACAATTAGAACAATTAGAAAATCACCTTCGAGAGAAGACTTTGAGTAAAACATTTTAATGAAGAAATTACTCTATATCTTAACTTCTATATTCATAGTACATAATTCTTTAAACCTAACAATAAATGGGCATCAACGAGGAATCACTTGTCGAAAATACACACCAAAGTTTTTTTCTTTCTTTTTTTTTTTTTTTTTTTTGAGGTAAATCATTTTGTTTACATTGGTCAAGACATCAACAAAGTTATACATAGTAAAAACAATGGAAAAATAAAAACACAAAGCAATTACACAAATTTTAGAATTAATACTCAAAGAAAACATCTTTTTTCTGAGATAGAGAGCTTCAGTGGTCTTAGTAAAAACTAATATGCCTACTAGATTTCTACCCAGTGGAAAGGCAAGTTAATTATGAGGTTTGAGAATGGCACCCCTCAGACACGACAGACCTCCTTCGGCCATGCGGTGCGTAAAAACACCTGGCGTGGGAGATCAGCAGAGAGAGCGGTCGTAGTCTGTTAGTGTCTGCACGTTGCTGGTGCAGTGGTCAAAAGCGTAGCCCTCTTTCACCGGGACTCCGAGTGCTTTAGTATGGTTAGTGGAGCCGGCGAAAGGAGGTCACAGCTGGAATGGGTGTGGGCGGTTAATTGTGGCGGTGGATGTGGCGCTGCTAGTGGACGCGGGATGGAGATGAAGGGTAGTTCATGATAACAGCCTATGAGGATGCAGGAGAAGAGGTGCTCCGATGCAGAAGTGATGAGTGGTTACTGTTTGGTGTTTTACCACTATAGACAACCAAAGGATAATGGCTAGTGGTTAACCTCAGAGGAAGACTTCCCGTTGCTAGGAACGTACATAGTTGTGCTTTAAGATTTCTTCCCTGACATCTTCATTGTAATGGTTTTCAACTCTGTGTACTCTTTCAGTCCGATCTCACCCCTGGAAAATGGAGAACAGCGGTGTCAGCGGAAACACAAATGTATAGAAAGCACGATCGTGATGTTGTATGATTTAGAAATGCACTTACAGTTCACGACCGTTGCCGGACATTTTGAATCCTCCAAAAGGACACTGGCAGCTCAGTGCATTATAACAGTTGATCCTGCACAACAAAAAATACATTGTACAATCTTAGTGATTTCTTGATATTACATTCAGTTCTGTAAAATTATATAGAAAAAACGTTTTCTAGGCATAACGGTGCGGTCACATTAGTGCATTTTTTTTATCTAAACCTTATTAAAAAAGTTAACATCTGCCAATAGGTAAGAAAAATAAACTGAACTCAAATCTGAACTCATGTATTTTCATTTTGCTTCTCAAGTAAATATATCTTTATTTTAAAAATGTTTGGCTCTTTCAATGAAAAACAAGACAAATGTACTTGTTTAGAAAATGATTAAGGTGTGCATATAACTCAGTGATATTAGGGCCCAAAACTATGGAAGCCTTTAGGTAATTGCATCTTTTTATCTCACAATTCTGACTTTTTTTCCTCAGAATTGCGAGTTTATATCCAGCAGTTGTTACTTTTTGCTCAGAATTGCATGATATAAACTAGCAATTGCAAGAAATAAAGTTGCAATTCTGAAAAATAAAGTCAGGATTGCAAGATATAAACTCAGAATTTTGACTTTTTTTTCCAGAATTGCGAGTTTATATTTTGCAAATGTGACTTTTTTCCTTAGAATTGCGAGTTTATATCTAGCAGTTGTTACATTTTTCTCAGAATTAAGTGATATGAACTCTCAATTGCAAGAAATCAAGTTGCAATTCTAAAATATAAAGTCAGAATTGCAAGATATAAACTCAGAATTGTGACTTTTTTCTCAGAACTGTACTATATAAACTCGTAATTTGTAGTTTATATCTCGCAATGTGACTTTTTTCCAAAGAATTGTTTATATCTTGCAATTCTGACTTTTTTTTTTCAGAATTGCATGCTATAAACTCGCAACTGCGAGAAATAAAGTTCCAATTCTGAAAAATAAAGTCAGGATTGCAAGATATAAACATATAA
>JAHKKF010378953.1:0-10403 GCA_019740295.1 Labeo calbasu | reverse complement strand
TGAAAAACAGCAGGCAGTTTAACTGTTCAGGACAAACAAGGGATTCATGAACAACTATCACTAAACAAAAAAACACAGCTGTGGATCATGCAGGGTCAACTATTATTTTCTCTTTTGGACTACATGTAAACATCTTTAATGTGAAATATCTTATTCTGGTCAGACAAACAATAAATAAACGATAACATGCATTTTGTATGATCCCTCTTATTTTGGTAAAATAATTAACATTTGTAATGATTCTGAAAGGGGGTGCAAACTTTTGACCTCAACTGTATGCTCTTTTAAAAACAAACCAACCAAGCTTGTATTTGTTTGTTTGTTATTTCCTTAATACTGCTAATTGTTGTAGGCATTTTTTAAAGAGACAAGCGGTAATATCATAAATAATTTCTAGACTAGCTAGACAATTCTCTCCATTGTGTTCATACATGCACTTGAATTCAGTACAGATGAACCGGAAATATGAAACAATGAATAAACAATGGGAATTCTTTAAGCTAGCCAACAAACTCGCTGAACAATTGGACTAAAGTTTAATCGCCAAGTACAAATATGCTAGGAATTTTTCTTGGTGTTGGTGTTTGATATATTTACTAATTACTAACAAAATTATGTTGACATAAATACTAAAAATATTAAATTACATCCAACTTGAATAAAAGCTGGAAATGTTTCATTTATGACATTTTGTCAAGTGATCCCCCCCACCTGCCCCAAAAGAAATGTGATTACATGGTAGCACATGAATTAACTACTATCGTTAAGTCTAACATATCATTGTATTGTTTAGGAAATGATTTGTCATTAGTATTAGTATTAGTATTAGTATTAGTATTAGTATTAGTATTAGTATTAGTATTATTACATAACAACCACCTTTGATCTAGAGACACACAATCTAATCTAATCACAATTGATAAAATTCATGTTTTGCTCTGCATTTTTCCACATTGAAAATCCAGTTTTCACAAAACATGTCACATTATGGAACTTCATATTGACTTCAACATTACAGTTAGAAAACAAATCCATTTCTGTTCTATTTCAAAGGAAACAGTATTTGTCATAATCAATAGTGGGATCTAAGCAATTTTATTTCCTATTCCACAAGAGATTCCTATTCCTCCTTCTACTGCTGCTGAATTTTATCCTTGAGCTCCCATAAAATGCTCTTTTCTTGATTTGTTTTTGCACGCGGCAAGGTGCTTTGCATAAAAGCTAAATGCAAATAGCATGAGTACAGATAAACAGAATGTTATGAGCTGAGAATCTGTTCGCTTCACTTCGCTCCTCTACACAATGTAACCATGCAATTGAAAGAGGGACTAAGTGATTCTGTTGTTCTTTCTCTTTGGCTTTCAGCAGAAAATCCACTACAGCGCTAAAGAGCTGCTGTGCTGAAGCATGCTGCATTTTCATCAAGTTGAGGATGACAGGGAGATCAGGCAGGCCATCCTCCAGGCTGTTTGTACCAGGTGGTAGAGCCACAGCTGGCATGTACCTCTTCCACATAAATCATTCATTCTGGAAAACACTTGTATGCTACGGAGAGAGAGGTAGTCTAAACTCTGCAATGATGAAGTCTAAAACAACCTTGTGGTCAGCGCTGTATTGTAAGATACAGATTTACCGCTTAAGAGTACTACAGCCACCCTGCCTTTGGAAAACGAATGTACTTAAAGGAACAGTTCACCCAAAAAAAAAAAAAATTCTCACCAATGGATCTTCTGCAGTAAATGGGTGCCATCAGAATGAGAGCCCAACCAGTTGATAAAAACATCACAAAAATTCACAAGTAATCCACATGACTCCTGTCTATCAATTAGTGTCTTACGTTGACTGTAAGAAACAAATCCATAATTAGGATTTAAAACTGTTGCTTCAAAGTTTTCTGTCCATAATATTGCTTTCTCTAGTCAAAAAGTCAGTTTATCTGAATCAAGAGAGAAATATGCACAGATCAAGCACTGTTTGTAAACAAATGCAGTCCAAAACAGTTCTAAAACATATGTCTGTAGATTTTAATGTGTGAGTACAACAGGGTTTGGATTTTTTCCGCTGGAGAAACATTATTATAGAGAATGGACTGGCATTTTGACCAGAAGCAATACTTTATAGTTAAAACACCTTAATGACAGATCTGAATCTTATAAACATGCAGCTTTTTACTTTACTAGACGTTAACTGATTGCCATAATTGCCATAATGCTAAATTTCTCCTAATTTACATCTGAAGGTAAGTAAATTTCTAGCAATTTTTCATTTTTGAATGAAGTATTCCTTTAAAGTAATATTCTGAGTTCAATAAAAGTTAACTTCAGTCAAAAGCATCGTGGCATAAAGTTGAATCTCACAAAAAAAAAGACTCATCCTTTACTTTGAACAAAAAACAAGGTCACATCAACACACAGTGTAGAAATGTGAAACTTATTTAATAAAAGCACTTACATTAATTCTTCTGTTAAAATGTAAGTCGTTCTTCACATTTTTAAAGTCAGTTTAGGGTTTTAGGTGTTCTGTTGTCATTATTACATTTTAAGTAAAGATCAAAATTATTTTTGAGATAATCAACACTGCAAATGCTGTCAGTTGAGCTTAAATTGTACTGAACCCACAGTATTTCATTCAAAATCATTTTCAAACTGCAAAGACCACAGTATCTCAGATCAACCTTAACAATCCCTGCCATGCAATAAAAAAAAAATCATGTGTTGTAACTAAAAAATGCTCTCTAACGCACTCTCCAAGCCCATTCCTGAAGCCCACAGCCGTTGCCAAACAGCACAACGTGTCTGCGGCTGTAGCTCGGGAATGTTTGCACAAGTAATCATCTGTAGCTGCCTCTCAGCTCAGCGAGGTTTGTTTGCGCCCTTGATTCGGTTTGAGCGCTACACTGGCTGTCTGCAACCCATATCAACATACATCCAGTAAGTCACTATGACAGAATCATCTCTCTAACAATGAAGTGTGTCTTTTATAACAAAGCACAAAAGAGGCCACTGATAAAATTACATTACAGACTTTCCTGAGCAACGCAAAATTTGTATTCCTAAGATATTTAGTGAAGCAGACAAATCATTCTGTGCATGCTGTTGTCTAATAAACCAGAAAGAGAACAACAAATTGCTAGTGTTTTCAGTTCTGCAACAAATTAGTGCTTTCCGAAGTAGCTGAAAACGAATCCGGAATAAAGCTTGCGCAACAGTGAGAAACTACAAATGCTTTATTGTTGCACACTGTTTGGCAGATGCTTTTCAGGGAAGGTGGTTAGGCTGTACTAATTGCATGGGGTAGAATCCACCATGCACTTTTTGCATGAACATTATAAAAATCAATCAATATATTCACAATAAGCTACATTTTGAGGTAACTGAAATGCATTAAAACATGCAATGTTAAATATAAAGGTTTCCGCATTTTAGGTTCCCCAAAGAACCTTTCTGTAAAAAAAAAAAAAAAAAAAAAAAAACATTTCAGTGCAAACAATACTTAAATAATCTAAAGAACCTTTCTCCACTATGATGGAAAGCTTCCAGATTCTTCCATATGAGTTATAAACTATTTCAGAGTGTATCAAATAAACAAATGCATAAATGATGATGGAAAAAACATAAATGTGTGCTAAGTAGTGCTGAAAGATCTAAACTACCTGTACAGATAGAAGCAATCAGCCACTTTTCATAATTAATTGTTCAGCCAGTGCCAAGTTCATTAAACAAGAATCTCTGAAGAGAGAAGAAGAGGAGTTTGCAATCATCAATGGTCTTTGTGAATCTGCCAGAATGCAAAGTGGAGGTCACACCTGCATAAAAGTGTCATTAGCAATACGGCAAGGTGCAATCAACCTGATTCGAACAGGACAGGACAAATGTACAATTGGTATTCAGGTCATGATGATGAAACTCTATAGATTTTTCCGTTTAGCACCTGAGTGGAAGATACTCTCCACAATGGACTGTTATTTCCCTCACCCCAGGTCAAGTCTGTTCACGGTGCAGACAAAAATTTACCATGGTAACCACGATGTCTACCAAAATACTTAAGTTACTATAGTTACCGTCACAACAACAAAACATAGTATAGCCCACTGCTGTGTACTATTATACAGTATAATACTTGTCATATATATTTCTAATTTTGTATGTCATTTATTTTTGTGATGACAGTGCCTGCTAATACAACATTATTACAGTTTACATTATTACATTACATAATTTGATGAAAACTATGGTTAGTAAGTGCAATAATTGTAATACATTTTAGGTAACTGTGGTTACCATGATAAGACGTTGTGAAGGTGGTAATTTACTGGCATTTACAGTGAAAGGTTTTTCCACGTAAATGCGACAATTTGTGCCTCTGCATCAGCAATAAAATATCATTAGTTACTTAATGTGATTTTCTGCTGAATTTGTTTCTCAGCTGTTTTTCATTTTCTCATAGGAAAATAGTTCACAAAAGTGATACAATATTGCATATAGTGTTTAATAGTGACAAAAATAAAGTCCATGATCATTTTGGCCTGTCTCACTGAGGTATTATTCTACCTTTTTAAGGATTTATTTAATTATTCTTAGTGTTGACTGCATTGATCAACCCCAAAATGTAACCCTGTTACCCGAGTTACTGTAAGAAAATAAATTATGTTTTTTTATTATTATTATTATTATTTATAATAATATTTATCCTTCATTTGCAAATGTATTGCTTGTTATAGTGAATTATATTTGTTTCATAAATTCTGTGTGGTTCATTCTAATGTTATTGTTTATTTAAGCCCACCGTCCACTCAATATTTCTTTAAAAATACGCTTATGTTTCATTTTGATATCTGTTTGTGGAATGTGGCTTAACAACTAATTTTTGGCACATAATTTATGATCTGCAGCTCTATTTCTCATACTTTTCCTTTCTATCGTCCCATCTGTACGCACAGTTATTAAACAGACATTCGCTTACCTTGTATATGCTGATTAACTACATTCTCCAGCCGATCCAGTCGCTCTATAATCCGCAGAGTTTCTCCTTTCCTGTCGCCTTCCAACTTTTTGGCTGGGACAGGCATCGGCACTTTGATGTACACATTAGCGATGTAATTAGTGACCCATCCGACGTACAAAAGACACACTATGTTGGTCATGCCACTTAGTATCACACACGTAGACACCAAAGTTTTGGTTCTCCTGGTGCAAGCCATTCCGACATCCCTCCATATAGAGTCCGAGACACAGCGGACAAGTGCGCCTGTCCTCAACTCTGTATGTACTCCGATGGAGAATGACGCTCTAGTTTAGTCTTCGCGCCTGACGCAAACCCTACAGTCCGCGCTTCATTCTGCCACCGGGCTGTTGAGCTCTGACAGATTCCAGCGACTTGAAATGGACAACTATCGTCTTGTTCCAACACGAAGCGCCGCGTCCTCCATCTGCAGCGGCAAGCAGCGGTATAGGAAGGAGAACGAAGGTGCGCGAGTATGTGTGTGGTTTGATCCTGAGCCTGTTGACCAATGAGATGAGCGGTAATCTATGGGACCAATTGCACAATGATCCAGTAACTGTAAGGAGGTGCTTTATAAATGCAGATACTCCCACTGTTTCATAAAAATGTGCATTTCTCTTACAGTTTCGTAAGAACAAACAAAGCAAAATATAGGAACACAATGCATTTAAACTCTAATACAAACAGCAGGCTACGCAGAAGAGACTGAGTTTACACCATCAATTTAAACACTTAGAAATGAACAGGAAAATCACTGCAAAAACTGTATTGGTAATTTTCAGGAGATTCATTGTTATTTAGGAATTAAGTAATTAAAGGATTTGAGGGAATACACGAAAAGAAAGAAGAATAGTAAATACACAAGAATATGTAAAGCAAACGATTTTAATCTTTTGCACACTTTTTTTTCCATTTTGAAATTTGCACATATTTACTCTTATTCATTTGCTTAACGTGCATATACAGTCAAACCAAAAATTATTCAGACACCAGATATAATTTTTGATATTTTTGTAGTAGTGGGTGCAGGACACTATAGTTAATTTATGTAAGTGATGACAGTAAAATAAAGTAAGCTGTGACATATTATACCCAAAAACTGTTCATACAGTGGACTATAGTAAAACCAAAAATTTAATTTGACACTTTGACCAGAACATGTTTTGTGACATACTTTTCTATCACAGTTATCTGACATTATCAGGATGAATTTGTTCCGACACAGTTTAATTCTTGAGCTCTTGTCATATTTTATTAACATTTTCTAAACTATAGCGAATAAACTGTGACAATGTGAGAAATTTTGAAAGTGTCTGAATACATTTTGGTCTGACTGTAAATCATTTGTGATTATCAAGACGAATTTGTTCTGACACAGTTTAACTCTGAGTTCTTGTCATGTTTAATTACCATATTCTAAACTATAGTGAATAAATTGTGATAATGCGAGAACTTTTGAAGGAATAAATTTTGGTTTGACTGTATGCGCATAATGCCTAACAATGCAACAGGACAAAATGTTTCATTTTGTCACATTCAGTTATGAATGATTAACAAATGATTCAACCTATATTTTCATTTCAAAATGGTGAAATTTCACAAAAAGAGACTACCTACTGATGCAAACTCTCACTAGATATTAGTCGGTTGTCAAAAATTGAATGCTACTTACATCCTAACTTGCACTCTTTCACTGTTAAATGGATAGTTTACTCAAAAATGATTTCTGTCATCATCTATTCACCATCGAGTTTTTCCAAACCTGTATGAATTTCTCTCAGCTGTTGAATACAATGAAGATATTCTGAAGAACGTTAGTGTCCAAACTGTTAACAGTAGCCACTGAAAAAAAAACGTCAGTGGTTACCGATAACAGCTATGGGCAATGATGACAGAATTTTCATTTTGGCTGAACAATCCTTTTAAAAACTGAAGCACTGGTTCAGTGTATGTGAACAGTAAAGCCCTGCATCTTTTGTTTGATTGGCCCTTTTAATAACTTGCAATATTGCAATATAAAAAAGTAAGATTTACATAAATTTACATACAACAGGCGTTTTATAAATGCTGATATTTAGTACAGCGCCACTTTTAACTCTGTTTGTGCATTCAAGAAAGAATTCACACCAAGACAAATGTTTGATGGGAAAATTTGGTTCCGTAAATATTTTCATTTGAATGCATGGCTTCAAAAGAAATTGTTACGCACTGGTTTAAAGAGACAAATTGCATGGACAATTAAGAAAAAATCTTCATGCAGAATATTTGTGATGGTGTCAAAAGAACATCAGTCTATGTATTATTTGTGGGGATTTTTCAGTGACACTTTCTGCAGGTTATCATTACTCCAGTAGGTGTATCATGAGTCACTGAATTATTTACTGGTTCAGAAATTAAGCAAAGATTTGTTATAAAGGAATAAAACAACACTACTAGGGAATGGCATTATAAATGTTTTTCACAAAGTAATTTTAATTACCACAATGAATTCCAGAGTTTGATAAAACACAATAAATGTTGTTGGAATTTCGACAAAATAAAAAAACTTCTGTGTTTTAGGATGTAGCAACCCATGTCTTTGGCATTAATTCACACAGTTGTTGTTGTAGACCTAAGTGTTACTTACCTAAACACTGCACAAGAGAGGGACCTTGTTTGTGTGGCAAACAGGATTCTGGCTCTTAGGAAGTGGGGTGGAGGAAATCATTATTTGTACAAGAAGCCAAGCTCAAGTACATACAATGCCTGCTTGTAAGTAACAGTATACATAATTGCTTGTATATAGAAGCCAACATCAGTAGCTTCACATTTAGAATATGACCATATTTATGAATACAATTTGTCAAATTATTTAGATTTAAGAATTACATTTTCCATGCTTCCAGTCTTGTTTCAGTGCTTACTGCATAATAATAATAATAATGTTTAACCGTGACCAAAGAAAGCAAATAAAAAGTATTTTTATGAATAGTCAAGATTATCTTCCAGAGCACTGCTGCTATCAGCAAAAGCACTAACATGTAAGAGTAGGAGGAATAAAGATGTTGTGAGCTTGTATTTTATATCCACCCCATGGGTACAGTCTGAGGAAACTCATAAAGAAACAATATTGATTTTATCTCATTAAATAAAGCCCATACACACATGAGCATATGTTTGATTCTACTGGGGCATTAATAGTACTGCTTTAAATAGCTTCAAATAAATGAGATACCAACAAAAATCACAGAAAATGCATTTAACAACACTATAAACAACAACTAGTACAGTTAATGTGTTGCAAATGCTGCTCAAAACTGCTACTTATAATCTGATGTAAACCTTTAAAGCAAAAATCAAAACTAATAAGCATATGTAGTTTCTAAAAACAAATCAATCCAAAATATTCAAAATGTTTTATCAAGCAGTGCAAGTTACATTAATGCAAGTTGCATTCATTTAAGACAGATGCACTTAACTTAGACAAAATCATTGGTTAAATAAGTTTATTCAGTGTGACTGAATCAAATGTCCATGAAAGAGTGAAGTGAAACGTTCTGTGCTTTATGAAATATGTATGATAATTTTAGTGTCTCGCTTCCCAACTGCTGTGAGTCAACAAGCTTTTAAATAAATTTTAAAAAGTTATATTTTTGTGTATATCCTACTTGATCCCTAAATAGGCACAAGAAGAAATCACTCTCTGAAAAAAGGTTAAGGCTAGAAGGAATACAGCTCTAGCTACTGGGCATGCACACATCAATCTAACGTTATTTTTGTCACACTGTACAACAATAAAACTGTTTTTGTATTATAGTAAGGGCTATGTTTAGGGTTGGGGTAGGTGTAGACGTTAAAAAAACACAATCCAATAGGTAGAACAATTCATTTCATTGTTAGTTTCCGGTCGGAACTGTATCCCTTCTAGCCACAACCCTGAAAAAGAGGTACAAAAGTTATCACTGGGATGGTACCTTTTCAAAACATACAAATATGTGCAGTTTAGGTACTAACATGTATCTTTAAAATACCAATATGCACCCTTTAGGGGTAAATAAGGTACAAATGTATACCTTTTGAAAAGGTGCTGCCCCAGCGACAACTTCTATTTTTTCTGAGAGTGTATGGAGAACTGATTTACATATCTCAATATTACCCATAACTTTTTAGCTACATAGCAGACACCTGCAACTCCACTTTTGAGGTGCTTCCCAAGCTGCACAGTACTAAACAGAACTGCATTGCTTTTACGATCAATGTTATAATCAGCAGTCAACAGATGGAGCCTTTCACAGAGGACCTGCTGTGGCCCAGGATCTCTTCTTTGTAAATCAATCAGTAAAATGTTATTTCAACAGAAAAAAATATAGACACTGAAAAATCTTTAAGCTAAAAATATGACTTTTTGTAGCTAAAACTGCCAAAAGCTTTTTAAAAATTATGAAGCATCTTTAATCATACTCACTTAAAGGGTTACTCCACCCCAAAATGAACATTGTGTCACTAATAACTTACCCCCATGTTGATCCAAACCCATAAAAGCTTCATTCGTCTTCGGAACACAATTTAAGATATTTTGGATGAAAACCGGGAAGCTTGTAACTGTCGCATTGACTGCCAGGTAAATACCACTGTCAAGACCCAGAAAAGTATGAAAGACATTGTCAAAATAGTCCATCTGCCATCAGTGGTTCAATCTGAATTTTATAAAGCAACGAGAATACTTTTTGTACGCAAAGAAAAAAAAATGGCGTAGTGCCATTTTGGAGAGTATCCACTGGACGCAAAAACAACGTATCCAGCGGATACTCTCCAAAAAAATCTTTTTTTTTTCTTTTGCGTCCAAAAAAGTATTCTCGTCGCTTCGTAAAATTAAGATTGAACCACTGATGGCAGATGGACTATTTTGACATGTCTTTCATACTTTTCTGGGTCTTGACCTGGCAGTCAATATAGTATGGGAAAGTGACGTCAACAACGCACGGCATTCTGGGACTTTGGGACACAGACACTACAGTCTAGACTGGGTAATAGTGGAGGTAGATGTTAAAATTTATATTGTATAATTAAAAACACATTAGAATGGAGAACGCTTGCTGTGACATAAACTGTCATATCTGCTGTCATGAACGGAGTGGAGAACGGATCTAAAATGAAGCGCAATTTTACTTTTCAGCTTGAAACAACACAATGGCGAAAGCAGCTCACTGAAAATAAACAACTTCGAAATCTGGCTTTGTCGTTTGTATTTATTATTAATTACAGATTCATAATTTCAGATCTGCATGAATTTGTAAGTGCTCACACTATGAATAACACATTTGGAAATGTAATTTAATCTGTGATACGACTCGTTGCGATCACTGTCATTGTTTATAAAGCAACTCATCTGATTTACTGTTAAGCAGCTCTTTGTAAGAAAT